>JASUUF010000345.1:0-87165 GCA_030449835.1 Clausena lansium | reverse complement strand
CGACTTTTTTCAGGGAAAATGATTTGTGAATAACGTGTTTACGCAACTCTTTTGGCATTCCCAGTCAGCGTTTTATTATTGTATTGCGCCTCAGCGTGCCATGGCGTGTTTTCTCTTTTCTGAAAATATGTTTGTAAAAACAAGCTTTAACATTTCTTACTCACCCCCAAAACACTTTTTTTCTCAAAACAATATATATTACTGGCAAAATCGGGCCAACACAGACCGTGTTCAAAAGAATTTTTCAAAAATTTATAAAATTTTTTTATAGAATTCTTAATATTTTTGTCAAAACAATACCAAAGAAGATAAGATATGAGAAGTTGAGGGGATGTTGCTAAGGCGAAAACTTGCCTTTCGACGTTTTTATTAAAACGGGTTCTAAAAACATATTTGTAGAGATATGCTTTAAACTCTTAACTTAAGCCTGGCCGAAATGCCTATTTTCAAAACTAACATATTATCAACAAAATGGCAAAATCGGGACAACAGATACAATATTTAAAATAAGTTTTCAGAAATTTAATAAAAGTTTACTAAATTTTTAATATTTTTGTCCAAACAAAAACTTATTTTCCCTTGAATAATAACAATGACTGACATTTTGATGATGCTTTAAGTACAAATTATAATTTCATTAACTAACTAAGACTTCTTTACCTGAAAGACAAATAAATAAAAAAATAAAAACTACTTATATGTTAATCGCTATTCAATTGATAACCAAATTTACTAAGTGTATAAAGTATGAGATGAGTACACACACACATTTCCTATTTATTTATTATCTTCTCAACATTTTGTTAATTATAAGACTTTAAACTTCCACTGAACCTATTTTCTTTTTTAGTTTCAATCAAATCATTGATTGAATTTCACTTTTCAATCCTCATTCTCTTTTATGTTTGTAATGTAGCTTAGACATTGAGTCTCAAAACGAATACAGCTCATATTTTTCTCTAATCTTATACAATAGTATACAATTCATGGAGCATTTGAGGGACATGTCATCTTTCTATGTTTCATTTTGACGACATGTTGTACTATCATTCGAACGTTAACGACATAACCGACAGAATACGCGCGGCACATACTTTGTACAAAATGTCGTCCATTTTTTCCTTTCAAGGTGATCTGTCGCCCTATACTTTATCACCCTCAAGTCATGTCGTTCGGCCATTTCTGGATTAAACATCATGTCGTTCTTTTCGCAGTTTACAATTGCACATGTACAGCAAAAGATTCCTTACTTATTCTTGTCCGACAAGTAAAACAGATTTGAGTTTATTAGTTATTATAATTTAAACTTATTTACTTATTTGGGTCCATATTCCAATCAGAATAGAGTTATTAATTTATTATTTTCTTAATATTTTTGTTAATTATAGGACTTTAAATTTCTACTGAACCTATTTTTGTTTTTAGTTTCAATCAAATATTGACTGATTTATAACTGTTTTTGTTTTTGATTTAAATTTCAATCAAATCTTGAATTTACAATAATTATAAGATATTGCTAATAATAATAATAATAATAATAATAATAATAGGATATTGTCCTATTTGGAATTGTTGGGAATTTGGTAACTACCACAACTGAACTGTGGCTGCTGTATTCTTAATTTTGAGTTCATCTATTTTTAAACTAAAATTTATATATTAAGTCATACATAATAATATTTACTAAACACCAAAAAAAATTTTCATAAAATTAAGTATTACTCCACGTAACTGTAATTTAAAAGTCATAACACTTCAGTACGCAACATGAGCTAAATTAATTTAATTACCATTAATCAATGATTTTTCTTTTTCTACACCACTCTCCAACAAGTCAATTACCTCATCAATGTCTTCGAATTTCTCTTTTTCTACGTTTTGCAAGAGTCTAGGATAGTAAATGCAACATGGCTGCCTCCAAAATCATTGCTTTTATCAGATGAATGAAAAAAAAAACTCATTTTATACAAAAGTGAAAATCAAGAACCTTTTACTCTTGTAAATTAAGGAAAAACAAACAAATCTGCGCTGGAAGGCAAAAATTTATTGTTACTTTTTGCGGTTTGATTGATTTGAATCCGCTCAAATACTCTCTACACTTAATATTTAATAAATATGCTTATGTTAAATTACTATTACAACCCAACATTATAAACATTAATGTGTTTTACACCCTTTTGTCTGTTTTTCCTTTGGCTACAATTATTTTTAAACTTGGTGCTAGGTTTTTAATCTTTGAAATTCATTCTTATATTTTGTAATACTTCTCTTAATTCAAGCTTCCTTTCAATTAATTAGCTCTGTTTCTTCCTTTTTATCGCATGTAATATGTATGTGCAATGCACTCAATGAAACTTTAACAATTATGATTTCATTTTAAAAGACACATAAAATAAACAATAATGTACCTAGCGTGTAAAAAAAAAATGGAGTTTTAAACGAGATAAAATTTCACTTAAGTAAGAAAAAGAAAAAGAAAAAGAAAAAGAAAAAGAAAAAGAAATACATTTGAGCAAGCCAATAATGGAGGATTTGGTTGTAAAATCATGATAGAAGATAAAATAGGAATTAGAGCTGGAATTCGCTAATAATTGTAAAGATGATAAGAATATAATGGGTAGGGGTGGCAATTTGGGTCAGGATTCGTTTATTCGATTCGATTCGATGCGAATTAAATAAGTTTGGGTTTGAAAAAATTGATTCGTTTAATAAATGGATGAATTTGATTCAATTAACTAATTAAACGAATCGAATCCGGGTTTGAGGACATTGATTCGTTTATTCGTTTAGGATTCGTTTATTCGTTTAGGATTCGTTTAATAAATGAGTTATAAACGAATCGAATACGGTTTATTCGTTTAATTAAATTACTTATTTGTCCTTAAATTTGTTTGAAATTTTTTTAAAACTTGAAGGTTAATATAGTAATTTTTGACAATAATAAGTCAAACCATATGTGAAGCAAGAATTAGGACAGCAGACCCTAATTTTTTCATTTCATCATTTCACTCTTTCTTTCTTATCTTCATCTCTCAGGCTGCTATCTCAAATCTCATCTTTATTCTTTCATCAAGAAGTCATGCAAATTAAAATACATTTAACAAAATAAAGGTGCTACTTATTTATTTCGGAAGTGGAGAGGCTGATTGTTTGCAAACACTGGGGTATGCTCCGATTCTTTTTGTTTTTTTTTTTTATTTTTGAGCTATGGGTTTTGAGCTAAATGTTACTCTTGTAAACAAAAAAAAATGTGCCTGTAAATAATTTAATGTGGGACTGTATTTGGTAAGGTTTTATCTTGCTTATTTTTTCTTGGCTTAGTAGATTTAATTATTATTTCTTTAACAATTTTACAAGTTTACTATATATTTAATAATTTGAAATATTACAGTGACTATTTTTAGTGTTGCGGCAAGTTGATATCATTTTATTTATTTTTTGGTGTAGGATTATTGTTTTCAAGGTGACAAAGACAAAATGAAGAGAATTAAAGAAATCACCTTGGTTTATAATTTGAATTTTAATTATTCAAATTGAATAATTTGAATAATTCATATAATTCATATAATTATTCAAAAATATAATTTGAATTTTAATCTAAGAAACCATATTTAATCTTAGAATATGGTTTGGATTATTTATATTTTGTATGATGTTAAATTTATTGCCTTTTTATATTTTATTTTGCTTAATTTTATTTATTAATTATATTTTTCTAAACGAATTGTAAACGAATCCAGATTCGATTCGATTCATTATGGATTCGGATAAATGAATAGTAAACGAATCGAATCGAATATTCATTTAATAAACGAATCGAATCGAATATTCATTTAATAAACGAATCGAATCCGAATTCTGAGATTTCAATTCGTTTAATAAACGAATCGAATCCGAATCGTAGAATTTTAACTAAATTCATTTATGATTCGATTCGAATTCGATTCGTTTATTCGTTTTGCCACCCCTAATAATGGGTATATTATTATGTTTATAATAGAGTAAAAAATAAAATTTCAAATTTTAATAATGGATTTATTAAGTATTATATATTGTGGGTTTAAATAGTCCCACGTTATTTTTTTTAACACATTTTTTGTAATTTCATTTAAAACAGAGGGTTGAGCCTTCCAGGGGTCTCATTGGCAGCAGGGGGAGGGGCTGAATAACTCTGTATAATAGACATTGTGTTTATTGTTAATACTTGATTTTACCAAAATAATCGTCCATATAGACTGTATAATCAATTTTTTTTAAAAAAAAAAAGTTATGTATATGTCCTAAGTTTGCGTTTGGGATTGAGGTGCTGCAGCTTAAAAGCTATAACTGCTGTAGAAAAAAATTATAATTATGAAATAAAAGTTAATAATATGTAGTAGGGGGGGATCTAGAACAATAATTTACTGGGGGCTAAATTAAATAGTAGTAAAATATAGAAACTAAAACTTGAATATATAAAATTTTGGTAATACATTTACATTACAATTGTTCTCTACGTGGTTTCATATTCTGAAAACGATGTGCAATATACTCATTATTAATGCTATTAAATACATCTTTTTCTACATAAATAATCAAATTATCATTCATCCATTCATCTCCCATCCGATTCCGAATTTCATTGCTGAAAATGTTCTCTCTACTGTGGCTGTGGAAACTGGAAGGACTAATGCTACTGTCATTAGCAAATACACTAACGGATACACCTTATCTTTTTTTTGTCTCAACCATTCTTTTAATAAGGTCACCAATTCCCTTCAATCTTGCAAACTCGGTACTAGAGCGCATATCCATTATGTAAGTTTGAAGTTGAGATTTAAGTACCATAAGCTCTATTGGAGAAAAATCCTTTGGATAAAATTGAGCAAGACGTACTAACTTGTCTTTATTAAAAGTAGCAAATGAGTCATTTGGACTTAGATATGCTAAACAACGAAACAATTCCATATTCACCCATTGAAACGATTATTTAGCTTTTAAAGTTGCAAATCTAAAACAGCAAAAAATAGCTCAACTTGAAAATAATGCATGTTTGAGATCTCTCGAGCCTTGCGCCGTGATCGACTCCACGGAAAAAACACATCATTCATATTAGGGACATCAATATCATGCTTCAAACAAAAAGAAGAAACCTCACAAAGCAAAGAATCCCACCCATCATCTCTCATCATTCATAAGTTTTTTTTACATATTTCAACTAATTTTAAAATATCTTGATCCTTTCTTTGAAGTGCTTGTGACAACTCATCTGAAAGTGCAAATATATCTCTCATCAAATATAGACTAAGAACAAAATCAAAAGATTGCAGAAACTCTATCAAATAATTTGCTTGAAATCTCTGTTCACTAGAGTTTGACTTATCTTTTGCAACTATTTCAAGCACATTAATTATATGTGGAAATAAAGAGATTATTCGAAGTAACGTACCATAATAATTAAAATATGATTTTTAAGTTAAAGTGTGATTTTTACAATTATTAAAATAATAGTTTAAATTTTAAAGGGTGAGGCTATCTAATAATTTTACAGGGATTATATAGAAATTTCTTTTTCTTTTCTAAAGTATGATAATTTTTTTTTTCCAATGGGGGCTTGAGCTCCCACTGGTCCTACTGTAGATCCGCCCCTGGTATGTAGTGAATACAATTTTTAAATAATAATTTTGATAAAATTATTAAAGATATAATCTATTTTTTATCACACAAGTGAGAAATCATATCAACATAACTTTCAAGTTACAGTAGTTAGTGATTACTAAATACTTTAGTGCTGTAGCTTTTAAGCTCCAGCTGCCCAACCTCAATTCCAGACGCACTCTAAATCGATTTGTACGGTTTGGTTTCAAGAGGTGAAAAAAATCGGTTTAAATAGTTTTTGTAATATATGCTATGTCATAAACTAAACTGAGTTTAACAGTTCTTCAAAGTTGTTTTAATTTGATTTATATTCATATATTTGGAACCATAATAATGATGTATTCTGTGGATTAAAGTGATACGGGTTCATTAAGAAGAAATAACTTCTTAATGAACCATTCTCTGTTGCTTCCTTTGAAGAATTTTATTGCCCAAAACTTTAATGGAGGGAGCTTGTTGCCCTTGGGCTCAGTTTCTAACATTTTAGATTGAGTAATGCTTTTCACACCCCACTTCCTTGGACTCTCAGCCCAAAACATTAATGGAGGGACCTTGTTGCCCTTTTCACACCCCTTTAATATCCTCACAAAACTTTAATGCAGGGACCTTGTTGCCCTTGGGCTCAGTTTCTAACATATTATGATTGAGTAATGCTTTTCACACCCCTTTAATATCCTCACAAAACTCCATATTTTCAAATCATAGGTCTATATTGCTAGAGAAAATTTCATAAAAGGGCAAAATATCTTTGCAAATCATCAACTCTATCTATCGTTAAATGCTAATATAATTTTTTTGATAAAATCAAAATAATTTTGAAAAAATGAATTAATAAATTTCCAAATAGTATGAATTTTATTATGAAAAATATATTAACAATTTAGTTAACTTACTCTAATGATGGTAACTTTAATTAAATTATTTGTAATTTTTGTCTTTTTAATATAATTTTATCTGACAAAGAACTATAAATATAAAAAGTGGGGTTTCATAAGATTTTAAAAAAGGTGTTTAGAAGCTCCACTTATTAGTATTTTGGTCTCATGTTGGTGTTATTTATCATATTTTTTGTGATTGGTAATTGGTCAAAGAAAGTATCTTGTCTACACGTACAAGTAATTGATGGCACCACCTGATTTTTGGCCGAGTGGTAGAATCACTGTCCTTACAGTGTTTGACTTCCCACAAAAGTATTTGTGAGGGGCTAAATTCTTTCCTCAATTATAGATAATTAAGTGAAGGCAGTATTATCTCTTACGAAATATAAGTGGAGTAAGAATCTTTGGGCAGTACTTTAAAGGTATTCCTTGGAATATCTCTGTAAGTCAAAAAAGCAGTACTTCAAGGGTATTCCTTATAATATCTCTGTAAGTAAAAAAAAAAAAAAAAGTAATTGATGGCACCATAAAAGTTCAAAATGCTGAGAAAAAATGTTTGATTCTTCTATTTGATACAGTAGTTCTTGTTTGATGGTAACACGTTTTAAAAAGATATGAATTGTAGTTTAGCAATAATATTTATTAAACACATTTGACTTTTTTTTAAAACTCACAGTATTTTTAATAATAAATTCTACTAAATGTTTAACTAGTTCTATTCACAATTGATTATTTCTACACTGCAACTAACATCAATTATTTTAAAAGTTACAGTATTACCGAACTGACCTTAGTGTCATGACACTGTAGCTATCAATTTTATTTTATTTTTTACAAAAAGAAATTATAAAATTGATTATGTATCTTCTCTATCGCCAACATTTTAGATCTAGTGCATCAAAGGCCCATTAGTTTTACTAATTAAGAGAGCCACTCGGCCTAAGAAGTGGCTGTAAGGGCAATTTTTTTTTTCTGACACTGATACATTGTGATCAGACTGTAATTGATATTACATCAGACTATTAACTGATATTTACAAATCAAACTATTATTGGGATGAGAGTTTATATTAATCGTATGATGCACTGTCCAAATTTTAACCCTCACTAATATTTGAGGAACGCATATTCTACTCACATTTTTTGTTAAGAAGAATAGACTTATCTCCACTCAATAAAGAGGGAGAATTAAAGTCCCTATATTGCTATGGGGACTCGAACCGAAGCTCTCACATCTTGGCTGTGAGGGCAACTTCGAGTCCCCATGAGGAGTACTTAATATTTCCTCGGTTACTCGCTCACTTATATAATTGGGTAGAGATAGAGATAATACTTTTTCCCTAACCATATGAATGAAGTAGATATCTTTCAATTATTTGCGAGGATAAAAATTTGTCTATTATATTTAATAGACTTATTTATAATTATGCTAAATATTTTATTGTAAATAACAACAATATTATGTGTTTGTAACAATCCATATCTATGTATAATAACACCATTTTCACGACGGGAGATGTACGGAGCATGGGTAATAATTTTTTATTCTTAACAAATTAATTGAATACTTAAATCGTCATCAAATAAAACTTTTTTTTGTGGGGGGGGGGGGGGGGGGTTTACAATTGAAAAATATATTTTGTCATATACTACACAGTAGTTAAGTTTATTTGATGGTGTCTTGCATCTATGTTGCCACAATCTTCCCTAGTTAAAGCAAAATGCCAATATATATAAGCAAATCAATAAACAAGAGTACTTTATTTTTCATCATAATTTCATCATAATATTTATGTTCATATATTTAAGATGATGATAATGTTAATAAATTTAACAAATCAATCGAATTATACCACATCAGTTTGTATAAAATAAAATTTATAAAAGAATTTATTGTTCTTATCTTTCGTCCAGTAAATAAACATGATAAGTGTTCAATAAGAACAAAGAAGCTCTTTTGTGGACCGGACCATTGCCGAAATTTGTTGGGCCATTTTGACAAGACAAGTATTTTTGGGCTTCTGCACACTACCACGAGCTCACAACTTGAAATACTACATTAGTTTATATGTTTTTGTTATGGGTGCGGCATCTTATAATTCAAGACCTGTTGACAAGTAAATAACACTTGAACTTTTGGGTACTACTCTGGAGTTGATATTATTAGAGAATACTAAGATAACTTGAGGAAAGTTTTGGAAATACAAATTATAGATCAAGCAATTACACGTAAGAAGCATATAACTGATACATGACACAAAATTATTACAAAATAGTAATACAATTAAGGAGAAAGGTAAGGAGAAAATCTTGAGGCCTATGTGATACCACAATATCTTTAAAACAATTACGCCTCCTACCATGGTATTTTAGGATTTGCAGCTTCTATTTTTTAGGACACAACGAGACCAAATAACTATAGCGCACCACCATGCTATTTACGGCGAACTTCCGTCGTGCTCGAACCTTATCAAAATACATATATGATCATGGAGGAATTGAGGATTATCTATCCTTATTTCTTTATATATATACACTTTATTCTCATCGTTTTCCTCACATATCCAATCTCTCAAAATGAAGAAGATGAATGTGCAAATTTTTATAGGATAATGTAAGGGGGCATTTTTGTCCACAGCTTTGACTATGAAAATTTTATAACCGCTACAATTAATTTCTCATTAAATGCACTTGTAACCCTCTACTTTAATTTTAGTATATAATTAAGAGACAAGTTCAAGAGACACAATTTTAAACACAATTTTTAGACCATCAAATTACTAAATAACGAATGGTTAATATTTGTCATAAGTTAAGATTTTTAACTCATTTCATTTCTTTTCTCCCTCTTATTAATTACCAACTATTTTATCATTATTCTCTACCTCTCCCTCTCTTCTTTTTACCCAAATTACGTCTTCTCTCGTAGTTACTTATTTGATTTCTTCTCAATTTTAAAATCTAAGTTACAATAAAATTTACTCTTCAAATAATTTTGTATTCTCTTAATCCTGTAATTGTTGAACAATGCTTATGATAAACCGAATAACATTAATAAGAAACATCTTCATCAAAATTTTCATCATCACACATTAAAATTTAATCTAAAAGTGAAAAGTTTCAGTTTTTGTGAAGCCGACAAAGTAATCATAAACTAAATTGAACACTTATACAGCCTCGAAATCGAAATTCTTCTTGGTTACAAAATGGACTGTGTCCGAATCCAACTCTAAAAGTCATTAGCTAAATTGCAACATGAATTCATATTCATTTTCAATATTATCGGATCGACTTTTGTCAATCTCGATTAAATTAATGTTAAATATATCTTGAGTGCTATCTTTAAAATTTTTATTCAATGCAATCAAATCTTGGCCCTTTAAAATTTTTATTTAAAATTGTGTCTCCTGATCCTGCCCCTATAATTAAAAGTAACTGTAGCCTCATTAATCATGTATTAAATCTGAATTTAATTTCTTATTAATATTTGAATTTAATTAATCATTATCATTTCAGAATAAATTCTGAATTAATTAGTAGTTACAAATAATAAATTATGCAATTGATTGCATAATTAATTTTGAAATTCAACAAACCGTCATAATATTTGTAACTCCTGCTTTTATTCGATTCGGTCAATGAATTTTCTTTGATTGTCAATTTCTCATTTATCTCAACATCATTTTGAGCATACGATTGCATCATTTCATAGTACTCCCAAAAAATATTCCGAATCATTTTTTACCTTTTACTTAGTCCGACTTAAAATTAATCCTCGAAATAATAATTTGTGTGCTATTTTTCCAACAAATAAAAATTACATATATATCGAGCCAAGAAAATAAAACAAAAAGCAGCTGACTGTCATTAACATAAAGTCTGCCAGATCATAATCTGATCTATATCCACATAAAATAATGGACTAAATTCATAATCATTAGAGTGAATACAATAAGGATTTAATCATATTGACACTAGGGTCAAACCAACTGAGAGCAACCCCACCCACTATATATATAAAAATTAAATGCACGGGAGAAAAATGTCTCCAATCACCGACTAAATCTATCAGAAAAAAAATATTCATCATCACAAAGCCGCAAGAAAGCTCCAAATCTGCAGCACAAATCATCTCATGCTCCCCATTTTTCCCCACTCAGTAACCAGTTGGGAAATCGCATTTTCCATATTCTGCAAAAAAAATAACAAACACCCAATTTTAAAAAAATAACAAACACCCAATTTTTTTTTAGCCATAATTAACAAATCTAAAATCATAATAATAATAGTAATAGTAATAATAATTTGAGTGCATCACTCCCTAGTAGGGTCCATAATTAAGCGTATATTGTTGAAAGTAAAAATCAACTTGCAAAATTTTCATTAAGTTTCTCAGCTTCTATAATGACTTGGTTGATTAGCCCACCATTAAAATTTTTTGATCTCTTAATCATCATTTTGTCCCTCACCTATCATTTACTTTTTAGCTCAAAATATGTCTCATTGATCTGAATTTATCCTAAACGAACGAAAATTCTTACTCTTTGAGTCATAGATAATAAACTAATTAATTAAGCTTAAAATCAAATCTATATATCAAAACAAATAATTATTCAATATTTAACTCAAAAAATTTGGAATTGGGAGAAAGGGATTGGATACTTACTAGGAGCCTGCGTGACCACGTAGGCCGCACCACCAAAATCACAAGATCCAGCCTTACGTACTTGCTTCTGATAATAACTATTGAAGGCATACGATGCATGGGCTTCTAACGTGTTAGGAGCGTAACACGTGGCTCCATCTTGAATCGGACGGCAATCAGCGCCTCCCTCGCCGCAAGCATAATCAATTGCAGCCTGCAACTTTTTCTCACCAGCATTCACATTAGCCACACACCAAGTCTGTCCCGCCGCCGACGGTGACAAGTCACCACCGCCTCCTCCTCCGCTCACCGGAACTTGAGTCTTGCTCTTATTGGCCGCCGGCGTTGAGCTTGAGTTCCCACTGGTTGACACAAACGGCGAGTCGTACACCGTCTGTTCGTTGGGATAAAACAGCCCGTAATTCCTTTCCGACGTGGGGCCCTGTTTTTGATTCTCATTAAACAAAGCGAACAAGTAAACGTTAAGTGGGTCCTTTGGTCTCAAGGGGGTCCCACTCCCAGACAAAACTCTACGTACTAGATTCCCATTGTACGCCGCGGCATTGGCCGCACCTGCACCCACCTCTTTCTCGTCACCCACAGACGGCCATCCAGTCTCCGTCACCACAATCTTCACGTCGTTATAACTGATTGCTGACATGGCAGCGAAAACGGCGTCGAGTTGGGCATCAAAAAGGTTAGTATACTTCAGCCCGTTACCCGAATCCACTTGACCGGGATTATCCCTAAACAGAGCGTAGTCTAAAGATATCTTATCCGCGTTAGCAGCGTAGGCGAAAAAAGGATACGCATTAACCATCAGATACGACGACGTCTTACGCAGAAGCTCCAACATGGGTTTCAAAACGGGCTCGACGAGGGCCGATTTGAACGACCCGGAAGATGGCGGGTACGAATTTTGTAACGCACTTAAAGCAATAGGAGTGGAGACTTTGACGTTAGAATCAAGCTTGTATTTAACCAAGGAGTTGTAAACGTTCTTCATGGCGGGGACGAGAAACGGCGTCGTGTTCTTCGGGTCTGCGAAGACTTCGTTGCCCACGGCGACGGCCTCGATCTTTGTTGCTGGATAGTACTTGGAGATATTGGCCTGGACCCAGTTGTCAGTAAATGACTGGTCGGCTGCTGCCTTGGAGAGTTCCTCATTGGGGAACGCAACGACGACGCTTATGTCCGAGTTCGCGAGTGCAGTGAGTACGGCTGAGTCGGTGTCGTATATTTTAACTCGGTCGATTCTTTGAGATTTTAGCAGCTCCACAACTTTTTCCGGCGACGGTAAGTTGTTCGCAACTCTGCCGTAATTTATACCTACTTTGCCAGTATCTGCAACAAAATATTAATGCTTTATTAGAAATTAAAAAAATTTAGTTGAACAGGGGCCATGATATAACATAACATCAGTAAAGCTGAGGGGGAAATAACAGCCAACAGGGATCATATTGGAAAAAAACATATACTATATTAACAATGAAGAATTAACATAAAAGTTACCTGCAAAAGCGAAGGTTGCAAGGAGGAAGAAGAAGGAAGAGAATGCAGCAATGGTCGCCATTGGTAGAGGTGAGGATAGATTTTTCATTTGGGATTTGTTGGTTTAGTGGTGGTTTTATAGAGAGAAATTTACGTGCGAGTGGGGTTAGTGGGAAAATGGAGAAAGAAAGAAGACGTTGAGGTGGGTCCACGTGTTGATGATAAAATTGTTAACCATTTTATTTTATATTTTTTTTTCGTTTTTATGCGTTAACAAATAACAATATTATTATTTACGGGCGGCTGAGATTTATTTAAGCTCGTATTTTGTTGAAGAAGATTTACATTTTAGATATGTAGATGTAGGGAGAGTATTTCGGTAAACGATACTAACGGAACGGAAAATCTCGACCTTCGTGTGGGATTTGGTTCGCCGAATGGCGTGTGTTATTTGCCGTCCACGTGTCATGGTTCATTCGTGGTGAACTGCCGACGTTGCTTAGTTGCATTGTGCTTTGTGCTGCTTTTTACTGGTTTCTTCATGCAATGATGATTTGAAGGTGAAATTAAGATTTTACTGATTCGAACGTTGCGATTGGCCAGCTATGCTGATTTGACTGTAATTATTGAAGCAAACTAGTGAAATTGGTTAATGGGGCCTCACAGTTTTAACAAAAAAGCTTGTAATTATACCCATAAAAAAAAAAAAATCCCTAAAATTTAGCTCCATGTTTAATTATTAGCCTATTAATTCTAATTGATTGCACATTATAGTTAAAAAATCACATATTGTAGAATTGTCAATCGGTTCACACTGGAGGCTTAGCCTTGAAGGTATCGGACAGTTATCTGTTTTGGCTGCCTCTTCATGAGGGGAGCAATTGATTGAATGTTCCTGTCAATTTGCTTTCATTATTAATTTGTTGCACCCCATCGATTTATTAGGAAATATTAAATTCACATATTGTCACATCATTAATTAGAAAAAAAAAGAAGGGTTTATTTCTTAAATTAAACCTTAATTTGTTTCACCACACTATATACACCACCTAAATCATTTTAGATTACCTAAAATATTATGTGGGTTAGTGTAGTTGTTAAATTTTGCAAGCTTTTCCAAATTTTAGCAATACAGTATTGTCAATGGAAATACATACATAAGTTCTATTTGCAGATTAGAGAGAGGTCATTACAAAAACTTATTATCTACGTTTGTTGTATCACGTTTCTTTAATTTCTTCTTTCTACACATACGTTGTATAATAATTTTCTTCCGCATGACCCACGAATTTAGAACTTGATTTGAATGTTATATATTTCGACTTTAATTATGAGGTTGACCTAACAAATACTATCTATTAGTATTAGTGCAGGCATTATATATGGCAATATAAGCAATGCATATATAACTTAATGAAAATTACATGTGAATCCAAATTGGCCACACAGAATCTCATCCCTTTGAGATTTTGCAACACATAAGAGTGGTCCTTTTTGGATAGAAACATCAACAAGGAATCAATGGCATCACCAACTTCAACGGCTCCTTTGAAAAATTAAAAGAAATTAAACAAACACACAATTTGATGATACTATTGGTTTCTCAAAGTCATCATCATGTTTCTTTGCAATTTCATATTTGTCATCATCAGAGAATAGCATGGCAATCGAGGCTTCCTGTTCTTTTTTCCCAATTACCCCGAAAAGACGAGACACGTGTGTTCTTGGTCTCACGTGATAAAAAAATTGATTTGCATGTTATCCTTCATTTTCAATGATAAAAAAAAAAAAATTAATGGGAAATTGATGATCTTTCCATTTCCCAAAATCACTGTTGTAGTTTTTGTATTCATTTATTTGTAATATGAAAAATTAAGCAGCAAAATGGTTCCAATGGGTGAATAAATTCACTCAATATTGTTAAATTTTCAACATATGCATCTAGATCAAGAAGCTAAAATAGGATGATTAAGAGTATTAAGTAATGCAAGTTTCTTACTTTGTTAGTTAACTTTTACGAGTGAATTTAGGGCTCGCAAGAAGCTAAATTGAAAATTTAAAATTAACACATTATATTTGACACGCTGCATGGAGACTTAAATTCCACTCAAAGGGTACAACTCCTAAGACAAGTCCTAAGGACAACTAGAGAATTAAGAAACTTTGTATGGGGAATGCTCAAATATTTTACACTTTTGCTCTTTCTATTATTATATACGTCAATAGTTGGTAAGTTTCAGTTGAGAAATTAAAGTGTGACACTCACTACCCACTAAATGCCCGTGAAAATATTCAATATAAAAAAGTTTAAAAAATGTTTCCAACTCCCACCTTGACTTGTCTTCTTGAAGCGTGATCTTTGGACTAGCTACAAACCCTCGAATTTTTTTTTGACCTTATCCCTTCACTTGAGTAATATTCAATCCTTCATTTAATAATTAATAAATAAATGTCAATTTTGTGTGGAAGAGGCACGTGTGCTCTTGGTCCCAACTTGTATACATATATAAAAGTCATTTTTTAGTGTCCGTGCCCTCATTTGTTTTTTGCATGCGGACAAGCTTTTAATTTATATAGTTTAATAGAGTCAGATTTCAATGTTATTAAATCGTACAGCTTAACAGTGTGTCCTCAACACCCGCACCTGAGAATGATTATATATATGTGTGTGTATGTGTGCGCGGGTATGTTAAATTTCGATGATTTTATTTAATATGAGTTATTATAATGTCAACAGAAGTAGGGAGGTCGGCAGGTTTCTGTTCACCAAAAACACAGCAAAGGGGGATGGCTTTGTTGCTTTGAGTTGGCCGACTTCACCTGAAGGATTTTATGATATGATTGGCCCGAGTTTCTGCATTTTGATGCTATAGAATGCTGACACATATGTTAGTGTGTGTGAACTTTCCTTGCATGTTCATACCAATAATACCATGATTGACAAAATGCGAAAGCGAGCTAGAATGAGGAAAATAGAGATTGTGGCTAGTGAATGAAATTTCTACCCCTTTTCACTTGTAATAGAACCAATTGAGTGGAATTAAAAGACTAAGCTTCTGTGTGGGATTGTAATATTGTGATTTTGAAGTTACAACTGTTATCAAATGAAAACATTAGTTGTCAGATAAAAGTATTTAGTAGTCATAATTTTTGTAAGTTAAAATAAGATTAAATCATTACGGATAGTATAATATTTTCGTTCATTGATTATAAGATAAAATCAAACTTAACATCTAATGCAAAGTTGAAGTGTTTATCAATTATTTTAATAACTTCGGAAGCATAAGTTCAACACAACTTATCGAACGAAGCCTAGGCAATTGCTTGCAAGGTAGGGCATTTGTTTCCCCAAAGATTTTGAACGATGTGAACTATTCAAATTGAGAATCTCAATAATCAACTGCAAGCTCCTAGCTTTTGAGTAAGCTAAGAAGTAAGAAAGGTCCAAATTTATCCCTTTGGGCCAAACTCCAGTATTGGGTAAAACAAAATTTTAGTGGATTGGGTGATCATATTACCACCCCATCGTTTATGTAATTACACCCACTAGTAAGGTAATTTATTAAAGAAACTTTTTTTTTGATAAAATAAAAAGATACTTGATGTTTTTCTAAAACTCAAATAGATTGATGGTTTGGTAATCAATCACTTAAATCCTTCTTAAATTCTTATGTTTTGTTACTTGGATTGCTTAACCATCTTTGATCATTAAGATTTCCTCAATACAAAATTAATTTAACTATTTTACTCTTGTATATGAATCGATTAAATTGCCCACAAAAACATTAAACCTAAGTGACAAAAGAGAAATTAAAGAGGATTTAATCGATTAATCATTAAAAATTTTAGACAAACAACATAGATTTTACTGTAAATTTCAATATTCATGGTGGGTTATGATTACATAAAATGCAGGGTGGAGATCGCCAGCCTATTGGATTGGATCAGCAGCATGAGCTCACTTAGAGAACTTTCAAAATGTTGCTAAAAGAACCCAGCTGATATTACCTTTGACTATTTCTCCTAATTTCTTAATGGGTTCAAGATACGAAAACAAAGACCAAATAGAATAAGGCTCCATTTAATATTGAAGTTGGAGAATTATAGTTTAAAAATTACAGTATTAAAGTGTTCTGTTGTAACTTGAAAGTTAAGTTGATTTGATCAACCACTTTTATGATGAAAAACTTATAATATATTTACTATTTTTATCAAGATTATTATTTAAAAATTATATTTATTACACACTGTTAACTTTCATTTTATAGTTATAACGTTTTTCTACAACAGCTGCAGCTTAAAATTTACAACGCCTTAATACCAAACAATACCTAAATGTAATAAAGTCTGTGGATATGGAAATGTCTTTAGATAGAATTGAGTTGATAAATAAAAGTTAAAAATCTTTCCCCAAACAACTCATGAACACCAATTCAATTTTTTTTTTAATAAAAGGTTGATTTATAAAAGTGCAATGCTGCCTTAATCTAATATCTATATTTGCTAAACATGAAGGATTTCAACCAAAAATAGCACACAGACATTTACTATTACAGCAGTATTAATTCTTTAGATTTTGTCAGTACAGAGAAATGATAACAGCGGAAACCGGTTCAAACTGTCCCCAACCGTCAGATTATTACTTGTTATTGCCATCTGAAGATATTATGTTCATCAAACGGTGAGGAATCATGGGTCCACCTCTGCGTGGGATTTTTGTTGGCTATTCAATTTTTTTATAAAGAAAAAAAAACGAATTTAACTTAAACTAAGAATAATTCCTAAGCAAATCATATTATATATGTGCACTCTTGCAACTTAGTAGTGATTCACGCATTAAATTAACCTAATAAGAATGAGTTTCCGGCGGTTATTTTGGCTTCTTTGTCACACGTCCTAAAGTGTTGATTTAAATAATAATATTTCAAGTTCAATCTTTAGAAGTAGTTCATCATGCAAAGATCATTATAAACTAAATATTTTTTGTTTTAATTACACAACTCAGAATTTAGTATATTTGGTAAGCCTATTTTTTCAATTACTTGCGTTTTCAAACACCAAATATAAATATATAGAGGTGTACGTGAAGCTATAGAATGTAGAGAGATCAATACAAATGGAGGAGAAAAAGCAAAAGCAGTGCAAGTGCATGGTGGTGAAGCAACCAAAATATTTCCAAAGTTCATTTGGTTTCTTATTTTACATGATGGCTATGATCTTACCCTTAATAGTACAATGTCATGACTCTTTCAACTACGGCGAAGCTCTCTCCAAGAGTCTCCTCTACTTCGAATCACAACGCTCCGGCCGGTTGCCGCACAACCAAAGAGTCACCTGGCGCCACCACTCCGGTCTCACCGACGGCCTAGAACAAGGAGTAAGCCCATTCTCTCTATAAACCCATCACATATTTCCTTAATAAATGTTATAAACGGGTACATGAGCGCGCGCGCGCACACACGATGTGCAAATACATCAATACAAATACGATGAAGAATAATATATACGTATATATATTTGATGGGAATTATGTTTAGGTGGACTTGGTGGGAGGGTACTACGATGCTGGTGACAATGTGAAGTTTGGCTTGCCAATGGCATTTACTATAACAATGCTCTCTTGGGGAGTTATCCAGTATGATGGAGAAATTTCCGACGCTGGCGAGTATCATCATGCAATTGAGGCCATCAAGTGGGGAACTGATTATTTCATCAAAGCTCATACTCACCCTAATGTATTATGGGCTGAGGTAAAAATGAATCTGTTCTTGAAAAAAATATAAAATGTTAATTTGTACAACACTGCCCTTCTTTTTCTTTTTTTTTTTTTTAATAAAAAAAAATCGGCGTTAAACAATTTTCAGGTGGGTGATGGAGACACCGATCACTACTGTTGGCAGCGGCCGGAAGACATGACGACGTCGCGGCGTGCTTACAAGGTAGACGAGAGGAACCCCGGATCGGATGTCGCCGGAGAGACGGCAGCGGCAATGGCGGCGGCATCAATTGTGTTTAGGAAACTAAACCCACATTACTCTCACCTACTATTGCACCACGCACAACAGGTAAGCTAGTTAATGAGGTTGTTAACTTGTAACAGTAGTGACTTAATAATAATCATATATATGTATATATATGGTAGGCACAATAATACTCACCAAAACTAGAGAGTTTAGTTAGTAACCAAATTTAGAGCAAGCGTTTAATTAATTAATTAGTTAATTACAACTTATATTACAAATTACAAAAGCATTTTGTTTTGCAGTTGTTTGAGTTTGGCGACAAGTATAGAGGGAAATACGACAGTAGTATTGAGGTAGTGAAGGGGTACTATCCGTCGGTGAGTGGGTACATGGATGAGTTGTTATGGGCAGCTGTGTGGCTATACAAGGCAACCGACAACGAGGAATATTTGAAGTATGTGCTCGATAATGCTGATCGTTTTGGTGGGATCACTTGGGGCATTACTGAATTCAGCTGGGATGTTAAGTATGCGGGCGTTCAAATCATCGCTTCAATGGTGAAACACAAGGAACGCGAGCAAGTTCTTGAACAGTACCGTTCGAAAGCTGAATTTTATCTCTGTGCATGCCTTAACAAGAACAATGAGACTAACGTGGATCGCACCCCAGGAGGCCTACTGTACGTCCGCCAATGGAACAACATGCAGTACGTGTCGGCGGCGGCATTTCTGCTCACCGTTTACAGTGATTACCTTCAGTCAACAAATCAGACGCTTAAGTGCGACCGCGGCACGCTGACCCCACAAGAACTCTTTGGCTTTGCCAAATCACAGGTTGATTACATCTTGGGTTCTAATCCAATGGCGGTCAGTTACTTGGTCGGCCATGGTTCAAATTTCCCCCGAAGAATGCACCACAGAGGAGCTTCTACTGTGTCTTACAAACAGGACAAGGGTTTCATTGGGTGCACCCAGGGGTATGATGATTGGTTCAAACGGCTTGATCCTAACCCAAACGTTGTTGTTGGGGCCCTTGTCGGCGGGCCCGATGAGAAGGATCAGTTTCGAGATGAACGGTCTAACTTTGTGCAGACAGAGGCCTGCACGTATAATACCGCAACACTAGTGGGAGTTTTTGCTAAATTACATGGATTATACAGCCTTGATTCGCATACTGATAATCCCTTGATTAATTGCCTCTAGCTAATTAATACATGTTCAGTTCTAATAAATTGGTTTTACAGATTGTGACAACCAGTATTCGACGTATTTAATAAAATTATGAAACAAGATAAAAGGAAATGCGATGGAGAAACAAATCAATGAATTTATTTCAGCTGAGATGTGATAAAAGATTTCACTCACACAAATGCTCCATTGAATAGCTAGAACAATTGGGCAAGAATCGATGAAACTTACTTTCACATATTGCAGGCCGCTTTAAAAATATCAGGGCTTTAATGCTGTGAAAAGTTCAACGAAAAGATAGTACATATGAATGAATTTAAATGCAAAGGTGAAGAAAACATGGTCTTTCAGGGCCTGATGTTTTCCAAGTACAACTGATTAATGCGTATGCCATTAAACTACAAGATCGTTATTTCACTTCTGCGTGTGGATGGCTATGGCAATTTTCTCGGATAGGTAGTGGGTGATGGATCCCTATTCCATTCGCTCAAAACTTGAAAGTGTTTGCTTGAATGAGAAGTTTCCGGGTTCGGTATGGGTAGCATATATCCATATCCGGAATATGTCATCTAAAATATGACTACTGACCACCCTTAAGATCTTACAGTTTATAAATTGAACTAGGTTATCAAAATGATCACCAAGAGAGATTTTTGAAGATTAGGAAATTGATGACGTAGAAATTCATCAAACTGAGTAGTATCCCAAAATTTGGAAACCAAGTGATCGGGTAGTTGATTTGTAAATGTCACATCACTTAATTCATTCAATTTTTATTAACGTATAAAGGGATGTCACGATTACAAATCAGTAGAAACATCACTTGGGATACAAATCATATGACAGCAATTGTAAACCCTAACATTATTGCTTGTCAATATCCATGTAAGAAATTACAGAGTAAGTGACATCAGCTTTTACAACGCTTCAAACTTTTTTGAATCTTGCTGCTTTACATTTTTTCTAAGGTATAACCAGACAAAAATCATTAACTGGTCCACTGAACCCCTACTCTAGTTTCTGATTTTTGCTTGGCTGCACTTTACGGTAAGTGTAAGATAGTCAAGAAGTTTTTTTTTTTTGGGTTTTATCTCCCAAAATTTTCCTTGCAGACTAAGTTTTCTGTCAAATTTTCAACTTATGTAAATTGTAACAGAAAACTTGGTACAACTAGGAAATGAAACGAATAATAGGGAGGACTGTACCTAATGGACCGTACAACTGTTGAAACTTGCATTCTACATTCAATTAAAAAACAAAAAATGGAAGGTTCAAGATCCTTGATCAACATGAGTATTTATCACCAAGCAGAAGGTGCTAGAACAATAAAATATAATATATTTTGTGTTCACGTTTATTCACCACAGATATCAAGTTCTGGAAGGTAGTAGACATTCTCAAACAGGTACTAAAGAGGTGACTGATGACGAGAAAAACTAAACAACAGAATGAAAATCTGAAAACCTGGAATGGCATCCAAGAGAAACTAGGTGGCATTTGTTTTTTTCGTTTGAATCTAAATATGCCAAAATTGATACGCATAAACCTTATTTTATTACCAAAATCTAGCAACAACTACCTTAGGTCTTACACTAGCAGTTCAAAGGAACATGTCATAGTCCCAAGCAATGAGAGATGAAAATTGCTTAGTTGAAAAGACTTGTGGCTGAATAATCCAGACAAGCATCTCATCAGTTGCATTATGTATTAGATTTGGAACCCAAGTCTAAAAATTTCTTTTATTTGTTACAGCAGGAACATTCCCCTCTAGAAAAATAAAATTCATCGCCATACAATTAAAAGTGAAAATTACTAGATAATGTATAAACATATTTTGAATGACCGCATATTGCATTGCATAACATTGATGTCAGACTCAGTCGAACAGATAAGCAGTTATTCGTAAAGAGCTTGCATCTGACACTAAAATGTTTAGAAATATTAGCCAGATTTGACTAAAGCATACGATCATCGTAGGAAGCAACAATTTTAAACGGAAACAGAATTCCTACGTAAATGGAGGAGGAAATGCAAGCCTGTGAAAATTTTCGAAGGCAGCTAAGTGGATTGAGTTGTAGAACTTGGGAGATGACTAACGACCAAGGGGGGGCGTAGAGCTCGGTGGTTTGCCAACTTCTCTTTGCGAGCCTTATACATCTCTTCGGTCTCAAGTACAACCAACCTTTTTACCTATATATATATGATACTTGTAAGCACCAAAAGAACCCAAAAATAGAGAAAGACACTTGCGCGGAGATGTTAAAGGAAAAAAAAAAATCATTTTGAGCTTTTTCTGATTCCTGCTGACTTGAAAGCACCAAAAAGAACTCAAGAATAGAGAAAGACCCTAGTGCGAAAATGTTAAAAAAGGAAAATTCATTCTGAGCTTTTTCTGATACCTGCTGAAGCATTCCTCGGACGGTGGGAGTGTTCCATCGCATAACAGTGCGGTTACATTTCCGGAGACGTAATGCCTCTAAAGTGCGTCTGTGAAGCCGTCTCGTGCCTGGCATCCCCCTCACAAGGGTTATATACAAGTTTGGACTCCATTCAATCGGAACACAGGCTTTAAAAGCTTTGAAAGCATTCATTTCTGCCTTGTTCCCACTATTATTATTCCCTAGAGATACGAAATCAACAGCGTCACTTATATGAAATATTGACAAAAATCGAAAAAAAAAAACATAAGAACACAGAGAATGTCAGAGACGCCAAATATACATCTGAACAAACATTAACTTGGAACTTAGTGTTGTTTCTGATTCCACTTATCCACATAATGCAATGAAACCAAAATAATAATCTTGAAAGTTTTGTAAAATTGCTCTGAGAATGTCCAGTAAGTTCCAATACAAAACAAAATCAAAACACAGGTCTCCTACATCACACATACGGTTACGTAAAAGAATTTTCACTACAAATTGAAGCTTTTAATCTGATATAAAAGCAAACATTTTTCCCTGTTCTTTGATATTTTCAGTAATGATAGCGATACAATAAAGGGTGCTAAGCCGATAAAAAATTTAAAATGACAAATAACTTCGAGAGAGTAATTTTTTTTTCAAAAAAAAAAACTTACAGCAAAGAGTGAAAAAACCGGCGATTTGGGCAACCACGCTACTGCTACCAGCGGCTTGCGGCGGCGGCGGCGGCTGCTGCTGGTTGATGGCGGTTTGTTAGATAAGTGAGAAAAATTGCGAAGAAACGAAACAGGAAGAAGAGAAGGAGCCAAGCCGGGTTTTGTTTGTTGACTGCTTTATGTTTTTAGTGGGCCTTTGTTGGGCTCAAGCCCGTATTCCCACTGAGTGGAGCTTTCAACACCTCAGAAAATTCTTATAATACCCCCTTTAAATTTTATTTCGTAAAATACCACAGTTTAATTTATAAAATGCTAATTCTTAAGAAAAAAAAAATTAACCATCTTCCCACAAAATTTCACCCTAAAATTTTTTAAAAGTATTTATTATAAAATGCATATAAATTCTAAAGCTTTTTAATTGTTTTCTTCTTATTATATTAGTTATATCTTCATAATTTAAAACTTATATCAGTTATAATTTTTTTTAAAAAATATTTTTCAATTACAATTTAAAATATAAATAAAAATAATGACATGGTGTAAGGCTAGAAATTTTGTTAAAATAATATTTTATTTAATTTTTAATTATAATAAAATAATTAATTAATTTTTAATTATTTAGGTAATTTTAATAAGAAAGGAGGTTCATGAGAAAGCAGACAGGCCTACTCATTGCCATACATATTGGGCTCCTTCAGCTATACCGCGATGTTCAATGAGGCCCAGGTTCTGCCGACAGGAAATATAAAGCTGCATTATAAAACCGTATTTATCCCAGTGTCACTGTCATCAACTTGATCATACCAATTACCAAAACAAGAAACTAATGTTTATAATCGTTTTAGTGTTTTCTGAACAGAGAAGATTTTTGTTTTTGATGAATTAATTACACATACTTCATCAACTTATTCAAAATCACAGAATTCCCCTAGTGCATAAAACTAATTATTACACATCTCAATCTCCCCTCCTGCGGTAATCAGCTCCTTGTTCATGCTCCTGCAATCTGTTTTTGCCAGAACCAACATTGGAGTCACCCCCGGTGGCTCCTTCAGCTCCATCACGAACCTCGTCACTCGTCCGACTTGCAACACCTTGATCCGCAGCTCGAAGCTTTTCCTCTGCAACTCTCTCGAACTCTTCAGCCGTTGACGGTGCTCTCTCATGCCTCTCGGGATGAAGACGAACACTACTACCTATATTTTGATCTTTACTGCTTGCCCCTTCACTGCTGTACCTCTGATCCGACGCAATATTCATTTATTTAATTATGTAAAAAAAAAATAATGCTATGCACACAAACAAAAACCCGTACGATCAAAAATTAATCCTACAATTAACAAATCAACTGTGTTGTATGCGTGCGTACCTTCAAGGGCTTGTAGAGATATGCTGTCCAAGGCTTGATAGAAGATGGTCGTGAAGATTTGAAGTAAAGGATGATCAAGCCTCCCATTTGCGACGCCAGCGACATCGTTTATTATTGGTATTGGATTTGCGAGCACGTCCGCACCACTGATCAGACGGATCGTTTACTTTTTGCCCAAAGAAAATGATCAGCCATGGGATTGATCATATATATATTTATAGAGACCCGCGTGGTTCAGATCAGTCAGTGAGAGAACGAGACACGTGGCTGTTTATTCGTTTGCCATTTCATTTTTGTTTTGTTCGCGCGATGTTTCCGATAATGCTCATCCTGTCGAGGTTTGTATATATCTGAAATCTCCATCAAGGGTAATTTCGTCTTTCTATTTTTTACATCTTGCGTTAGGTTTCTGAATTAGGATATCTTAAAGGTTATTTTTCCATATTTCCACTTCAACGGTATCATTCTTCGAATTTGTCACTTTTCTGTCCAAGTAGGGTTTCTCGGACTGCCGCTTCACCTCTGACTCCACTACACAGTCTTCAACTAGACGTCTCCGGTTGTGCAGAATATGGAGACAAACGGAGGTAGTGCTGACGTGGCTAGAGTCCTCGGCGAAATTGAAACCTTAAAGGCTGCTAAGAGTGATATTGAGAATCGAATCTCGGCTCTTGAAGCTCAGCTTCGTGAGACGACTGTTGCTCCTCCCCAAAACGACACCGTTTCTTATGGTTCTTGTCGTCCAAGCTCTGCCGTTGATTCCGGACTATCACCGGACATGATTTACCGTTACAGTCGCCACCTCTTGCTTCCTTCTTTCGGTGTTCAAGGTTTGACTTTTTAAAATAAATTGTTGTCAGAATTTCATTCCTTTAGCATCTTATTGAATTATATTTGAAATTTTGGATTTAATTTTTGTTGTAGGGCAATCGAATCTCCTGCACTCTTCAATTTTAGTCATTGGAGCTGGGGGCTTGGGCTCGCCGGCTCTGCTGTATCTTGCAGCTTCTGGTGTTGGTAAGATGATTTAAGAGTTCACTGAATATGGTTTAAATTGTGTTTGGTAGTGCTTTTTCCGAAAGTGCTTTTACTAAGTAGTTCTTCTTGCAAGTGTCTCTTTTCAATCAAATATTTTTTTAGTTAGGCGATAACAACGCCTTATTTACTATCTGAAGGGCTTTTGCTGAGCTAAAAACTCTCCACTGCATCCACTTTGATTTATGCAGGATAGTTTGTTTATGTGATTATCAAATGGCTGCTGTTTTATATGAATCTTTTGAATGTTTCATTGGCTTGACCTTTTTGTTGAATTGTTTTTCAGGGCGATTGGGTATTGTGGATCATGATGTAGTTGAGCTTAACAACATGCACAGGCAGGTAGAAATAGGAAATTCGTGTTTACTGTTTCTATGATATATGGTATTCCACTATTCCTGCTACTATTGTTGATCTGTAGAATTCTGTTAATTTGCTATCACCATGGACCTGGTGCTATTACTTGTGACTTTGAATACATACACGTGTGTAATTTCAGTGTCTTTCTCGCCATCAAAAACATTTTGACTTCCCCTGTAATAGGTGCATGTAGGCAGATGATCAATGCTCATAAAATTATATTTAGACTGCTTTATTTTCTGCATCTCTCTTTCTAGTATATCATCTTGAATTTTCAAAAAAAGAAAAGAAAACCGGGGGGTGGGAAGCACACCACTTATGGTGATTGTGATTGTAAATATTCTTTTATTAGTTTCTTTTTTATTTGCATGTTTCAGGTTATCCACACTGAAGCATATATTGGTCAATCGAAAGTGAAATCTGCTGCTGCCACTTGTCGTTCGTATGTTACTTCTCTGCATTTTTTGCATTAGTTCACCTTATTCTGAAGGCTGAACTCATTTTCTTCTTCACTTGAGAGTTTGGTGGGCTTATTCTGTTGTATTGGCTTTGTCTTGATTTTATTTAATATGAATGCGTGTTCCAGGATCAACTCCATTGTTCAGATTATTGAGCACAGAGAAGCTTTACGCACATCCAATGCTTTGGAAATACTGAGCCAGTATCCTTCAGGAAATACTTGAATGAATAAATCTCTCAGTGAAATAAAATTTCCCTCCCTTTTCCACTGGGGTCAATACATCAGGAATCTCGAGAGTTCCATAACTGTTGTAACATCTTAGATATGACATAGTTGTAGATGCAACTGATAATGCTCCAAGCCGTTACATGATCAGTGATTGCTGTGTGGTGTTGGGAAAGGTAAGTTGACTCTGTGAAGTGCGCGTCGTCTTGCATGATTGTGTAAGGATGTATAAATTGACTTCAAAATATTGTTCTGACATGGGCAATTGGAGTTCGATGAAGTTATATTTTGGTTAGCATAGGATCTGTTTCCGCCCAAATTGCATTTAAAATTGTAAGAGATTCAATTTTAATTTTAAGTGATGAGGTTATTGGGCTAACATGTGTACTGTGTTTATAGTTCTGCATGTCTATTTAAATGAGGCTTGGAAATGCTTTCTGCTTATGAGAATATCTGTACTTCTGAATATACATGTTTGCAGCTGAGGCAATGTCTTGTGTGTTTTAACATGTGATATTCTGCCATTGCTTCCTTTAAAAAATTATTAATCCATGTTTATGCCTGCAGCCTCTGGTATCAGGTGCTGCACTGGGACTGGAAGGGCAGGTATGCAATGTAGCCACAGTTTTGTGCTATTCTTCTAGCTAAAAGCATATAAAAGATAGTTTATAGAGATTTTAGTTTTGACTTATGTATAGTACCTGAGTTCCTAGCATAACTGCATTGTTAAAATTTGCACTGCAGCTCACAGTTTACAATTATAATGGAGGTCCTTGTTATCGTTGCCTATTTCCAACCCCACCACCAACTACAGCATGCCAAAGATGTGCTGATAGTGGAGTCCTTGGAGTAGGTAGGTCAATAATTCATTTGGTACAGCGGAAGTCATATTTCACTACCATAATCCTAATTTTCAAGCTCTTGAAATGGCAGTTGCTATATGAAATACTAATGCTTTTAATTTTTTTTTCAGTTCCTGGAATCATTGGCTGTCTCCAAGCCTTAGAGGCCATTAAGATTGCAAGTGCTGTTGGTGAACCACTCTCGGGACGGATGCTCCTGCTTGATGCATTGTCGGCACGAATCCGAATTGTATGTTCATTTTACTTCTTTTTCAAAGTTTGTTACCGGTCAACTCTAGTTTGAAAAGCATGGTTAATATTCTTACCAATTTACAAGCTTTGGTAATTATATTTAGCATCTACCATATTTGGTGAAACCAAAACGGATTTAGATTTGTATGGTTTCTGTCTTTCTGATGTAAATACCTTAAACTTGTTTTGTTGAAGTAATAGTTAAACTGAACCTTCTTGATATTTAATTTACATGCTGATATTTGTCTCTATACCATTGCTTAGGTCAAGATCAGAGGCAGATCATCACAATGTGAAGCTTGTGGAGAAAATTCAACATTTACCCAAGATCACTTTAGAAATTTTGATTACGAAAAGTTCACTCAGTCACCTCTGTCAACGGTATGTGTTGGATTCTGCTAATTTAACTGCCCATATTATTAAATAGCTGAAATCTAATACCTTGACATTCCAATTATATACAGCTTCCCATGAAGTTGAATTTGCTCTCAGCAGATTCTAGAATAAGCAGCAAGGAGTACAAAGAAAAAGTTGTTAATGGAGAAGCTCATATATTAGTTGATGTCAGGCCAGCACATCACTTCAAGATTGTTTCTCTTCCAAACTCCATAAACATCCCTCTCTCAAATTTGGAATCCGGGTTACCTGAAATTTCATCGGCAATGAAAGAAAAGGAAGCGCACAGAGGATCTAATGCGAGTTCAGGTTCTAGCCTGTATGTAATATGCAGAAGAGGCAATGATTCACAGAGAGCCGTGCAAGCTCTTCACAAGCTGGGTTTCACTTCTGCAAGAGATATTATTGGAGGCCTGGAGTCTTGGGCAAGTGATGTGGATCCAAATTTTCCTACTTATTAATAGGCGATTGCAATCGAACTAGTCTCGTCACAATTGTTGTATACTTGGACCTAATTTGTGTTCCTGTTACTTATAGAAAATTACTAGTAATTACGACCCATTTTTCCTCTCTGAATCTATGAACTTGGGTGAGAAAATTAACGTGTCATTTTGCAAAGTTGGTGCGGCTGGTGGTTGTGTTTTTTTTTTTTTAAATTAATTTTAAAAAACTAGAACTGTATTCGTACAATAACAATTTTCTCTCCTTAGTATATGATGCTTCCAAGTGATGCTTAAATTTATGGGGCAATTGAATGACTTGGTTACATAATTCTTTAAAATTAAAAAAAATTTTACCCCAAGTTATTTATAAATAGGTAAGTTTTGCGGAGCTAGCAAGAGTTCAAATAAAATGAAGAGGAATTTGATAAAAGAAACGAAATCTATATCTGCAAATCACAATGAATTTAAACTGAAGCGTGAATCAAACCTGGAAGGAAATAGAAACGGATTATTCATGAAATGGAGGAAACCCTATATGCGTGTATGCTTGCATCTATGCTATGCTTGGAAAGCCAATTACATACAAACAGAAATAAGCTTTGGATTGCATGAAAGTGAAGCACCAAAATACTAGTATTTATGAAAGTTGAAACACAAGATCACTCTATAAATAAACATAGAAATCAAAGAAATATACGACTAGCTTCACCAACAGGAAGAATCAAAACAGACATTAACTAGGAGGCAATGATAATGCTAATAGCTCATATATAGCCAGCTAGAGATATGATGAACTTTCAACTCATCATAGGAGGTGGCTGATCAACCCTTGGCGGGTGAGGGCCGCGTGGCGGGCAAGGCGTAGGTGGTTCAGGCTGAGAAGGATGCGGAGGCTGCGGCCATGGCCTTGGTCTTGGTCTTGGTCTTGGTCTTGGCCATGGCTGAGCATATCCACACATACCATAAAAGCACCTGACGCCCCAAGGGCATCTATTCCCACATCTTCCACAGTTAAAGGGGCTCCTGTTTGTGTTGGTACAAAATCCACGACAACATTGCCAAGAAAATCGACATCGAAATCCACATAAGCCACAGTTATTAACATCAGAAAACACATCAACACAACGGTTCCTGCAGCATCTCATTCGGGTCCCCGCTGCTTCTCCTTGTCTGCATATCCATTGCCTGTTCCAGCACCCGGAAGGCCTCGGCCGCGGGCCCCAGTTTGTTACTTTATTGAGCCATGGTGATGATGTTGATGTAGAGGCATTTTGTTGCGCAACTTTGTGTATTGAAGTCGCTTCTACTATCACAATGAGTGATAATAGCAAGCGTTGCAAGATAGTTGCCATTAGGGCATTGGCTAGCCGGATCATTTGAACTTTGCATTAGAGGTAAGAAGAGAGCTAAATGAGATTAATTTATATACCCAAAAAATAAATAAAAAAGTGATTTTCAGTTACTAAATAAGTAGCTTCATGTTTCTCTTACAGGCGCTTCATGATTTCTAGTCTCGTGTTGTGAGGGGTAGTAAGATTACTTATTCCGTGATAGGCAGGAGATTTATGCTTTGTTTTGTGCATGTAGGTGCTTTTTTAGCTTTAACAAATCCTGTTAGTATTAGCTGTTACAAATCCTAAATTAAAAATAAAGTAGGCAGCGATCAATCATATCTCTTGAAATTAAAATTGGAGGGGCATTTTTGTTGGAAAGAATTGGTCCTGATATGGCTAACCTGAGGCCCATTACTATTATAAAACCCCGAGAGGAAACAACTAGAAGCATAACAATGGTCAACACACATCATACTTGGTGACTTAAAAGTTGGCAAAATGGATTATGGCATGATTACATGACACGGATACGACACGATTTTTTTATATTCGTGTTTACGAATATTGATATAATTTAATTAATAAATGGATTGAGATGATACGACACGATAAATAACAGTATTGTATCCATATTGAACCACCTGAACACAATTACACGTTTATGACATGAATATCAATTAATACGTGGTAATATTATTGAAAAAATCAACTTATATATACTGTACACTAAATTAATCATTTGTGTCATATTATGTTATAAACTTATTCATGTCATATTTATGTCATGTTAACTTATTTATGACCTATTTTTAAAGATAATGTTGACATATTTGTTATTTTTTAAATTAACTTTTAACATTTATATATTAAATATGTTAAACAAGTCAATGCGATTAACATAGTTAATAAATGGGTTGTATCCGTATTTTAATGTTTTAACAGGATTAATAAATAGGTAGTACTCGTGTTTGCCTTTTTTTTTTTTTTTTTTGAAATGTGTTTTCTTAAATTTGATATGACATGAATAGACACAATACGAATATAATATGATTACACGACTTGACACCCGTACTTGAGATGGTGAATATAAAGACAAATTAATATTTTGCATTACGTAGCACAAACTACAAAAGTTTGCAATGGGGTAAAATGTAATAATGTCTATTTCGCAGTTACCCTTGCTTGCATATACAATACCAATGCCAGAAACACCACAGCACAGAAGAGGATTATGCCTCCAATTCTAACTGAAGACCAAATGTAAGTATGTAACAGTAATACTAGAAAAGAAAAGGAAACCACCGTAACAGCTGCTAAAACCAAGTCAAACTATCAAAATGTTCATGCTGTCAAACAATATGATTGGTATTGCACAAAAAATTTAGAACTATTGTTGACATCACTAGAATCATCAAAATGGAAATGTGTACTTAATATTGAAGCCCTAAGGGAGCATAAAACAAACTTTGCTTTAGAAATGTTCATGCTTATTTCTTAAAAGGAATTCAAATCCAACAGCAGATACCTAACTTCTCTATGTGTTTTAGATGCCTCATTTTTCATTGTTTTCTGCATCCTCCTGCTGCTTGTAACGTCGCTTGAACTTGGCAACTTGTCCAATACTCTGAGCCATTTGGCGCCTTGCCCTAAAATGGTAAACTTTGCCAACATTGTGTATTTTTGTCATCATAACATGCATCAATCTGCCACTCTGAGTCACATAGGATATCCATTGCATCTGAGGGTGCAGTCCTTTCTTCATTTCCTCCAAATCTGCAAATTAAAAGGAAGCTTATGAAAAGAACTTTGCACAGAAATTTACATTAAAAAGTTTTATAGCCAAACAATAATGGAATGAGGATAATTGTTTTACCAATGTAAATGCAGTGATCAATTATTAGATAAATAAACAGAATGTTATTTATTTGAATATATTGCTAAAAAATAAATTAAAAACGGCTTAAACACATCAAATGCAAACCAAGTTAAAGAAGAAAACAGTATGAAGAAAGTCTATTGATATTAAATGGCATAGCTGCAGGTTTTTCTTTTGAAATGCTTTAGCTCTTTCCCAATAGGGGGCAAAAACAAGAGGAACTACAGAAGACATAGGCTCATATCACAGGTACTCAATAACCCATAGAATTAAATCATAGAAGGATTGGATAAATGTTTTGGTTCATATACAGCTGAAAGCAGTAAATGTTTCCTTGATGTGTGGCAGCACATGTAAGCATGTAGCAAAAAAATAAATAACTACCAAGATGCATCAAGAAAATATTATGTTTACTTCTTGGTGAATAATTTTAAGATGCTTCCAGAAATGTTTGTTCCATCCAGTCTCATTCTAACTGGTAAGTGTGGATTTTATGAAAATTAGGTTTACCTTTGCTTGTCCAAATTAGATAGCTACAGTCAGCAATTGTCAACGTATACATTCAGCCAACAGGTAAACCTCAATTATCATAACAAAACAATGGAATACATCCAATACCTATGATATCTAATCTATTTTTAATGCATAAATAACTCCTGAGGTTAATATATAAGATATCGAAACTGGCTTATCAAGAGCATATTCATGGCAGATGATTTTATAGTGACACATTAATACAAGAACTTTCCAACATATTAGTATTAGCATCTGGTCTATTTGGCTACAAATTCTTCTCTAAAATTTCAAAACATAGAAATTGCAAATATCTACTCACTTGCATGCTTTTAAATCCTAACCTCAAACGTAAAACGTTTTCTAATTAATTCAATCTTCATACTGAATTTTTGCAATTAAATTTCCAACCCTATGCTGTAGGTTCCATCAATAGTCCTCGGTTAAGAACACAGAAAAGGTCGAGCCATTACCGGGTTTCAAAAATTATAAAATTCCACACTATTTCCCTCCCTGCAATCGTCCTCCTAGCCAAACAAATTGTAAATGTTTTACATGATAAGACTAATTTCTCACGGGCATTTCATCGAACACACGAGAGAAACAACCAAAATTCACTAACCCATCAATAAAAAAAATTCAATTTCGGACACAATAATCCCTAAATCTACCAGTAACTCGGGAAAAAAAAAAGATGATTATTCTGGATGAAAAACACATCAATAGTTGATACATACTCCGTACATTCATACTAAAAAAGTTTTCAGAAAACAAAAATGCTGCATAGAGAATAAAATGTCCATCAAGAGAATCAAAAGAGAAAAAAACATATACGATGTAATGTTCTAGATGGGAACCCAATTATTTGCGCATGAGAGTGTGTTGAGAGATTTGAAAACTTACAGTGACTGGTAGCTGAGTTTCCAAGCCTTTGTCTAAAAGTTTGAAACCGTGCGAACATGGAGCTCATAATATGGCTTGGGATAATAATATCTGGGGCCCTATCATTTTTATAAATCATAAAAAAGGGCATAGTCTATAAATTTTTTAACGCAAGTCCATTTCCACTTTTCCAGTTTCCATCAGATTCTAATAAAGATTTTTTAAAAATAAAATTAATGATTTAATTGAAAACTATATTATTTTTTAGAATTATCATTGTATAAGTTGTTATTTTAAATTTAATTTTCAAAATTTAAAGATTGATTTCATGTCCTCATTTGAAATAAATAAATAATTAAAAAAAATAGAGTCTTTACTCGAAAGTTTCAAATGGCTTGCTTTGTTATGAGACCGTTTTATAAACCCTACATATGCTTATGAAATATAACATAGGTAAGCAATTAACTATTGAGTGTGGATGCATTGTTGGCTCATGAAGAGTCTCAATTCACTAAATTATTTAAATGATTATTATTGATCACCATTGAAGCATCAGAAGGCAATTTTTTATTTATTTTTATTGTTTCTTTTTCTTCTTCCGATTTGGCGGCTCTGAAAATTTCTTACGTGGGTTGGTCAAAAAGTTTCCCATTATTTAAAGGGATCGGTGAAATAAGAAAGAGAGATTCTCTGTTTGCATCCGTTAGCACGTAGGTGCTGATGCAAGTTGTAATAGGAATAGTAGATCATCAAGCCACAAGAACTGCCGTTGCAGCATAAAATTATACAGAAATAAATCCATGAGCAGGAGCTCATCAGCAGACAAAATATCTTACATGCATCACACTGCCCATAGGCGGCAAATTAGACTAAACGCAACGGTAGCGCAAACAAAGTTCGCTTATTTAGGCTACTGCCACACTCCATAACATAGTCACATAATTAAGCTATCATACATGGAACCAGACAAGCACAACCATCTGGTCACCAAGCCAAAGATCTTACTGAAGCACTAGGCATTCTGGAGTCCCCGGCACCATGGCAGGGCGGGAGCCTTTGTTAATGGCATCCACTTGGCCATGAGACTTTGGTTTCGCATCTGCCTCCCCAATTACGCTCTCAGCAACACCTTCATCGGCATCACCGCCACACTGAATGGCTTCAAAGATGAGAGCGTTTACTTCTTGGAACCTCTCTTCAGAGAGAGAGACCTCGGCAAGCAGCCTCCAAGCATTTTCCTCGGATGCCTCTTCGTAGTCCTTCTTCCTCTTTAACACCATATGCCCGCTAATTTCCCACACAGCAGGGTTCACTTGAGTGTCCAGAAGCTCTGAACTCACTTCCCCAAGGGCTTGTTTCTCAGCATAGCACTGTTGGTTCATTTTGAACAAATTGTAAATCAAAGTGAAATTTGAAAAATATTTGCATGCACATCAGGGCGAAAAAGATAACTTCGGTAATGATTCTAAATTTATTACCTGCGGCAAGAGAAATATGCGCTTTCCACAATCAGCAATGAGAACATTGAAAGGAATGTTGTTCTCTTGAAGGCAAATGCAAGCATCCGAGACTGTGTTGGATAAGTCTAGCAGAGAGTTTCCACCTTCAAAGACAAGGCCTCTGACTGGATAGTTTAAAAGCTCAGAGATCTTCACACCACCACCAGAAGTGATTATCTTCTTCGTGGGAGCCTTCTCAATTGGAAAAGGCAAAGCCAGGTAGTAAGCCTGTGGCAATAGAAATCAGTAAGTTGCATTTTAGTTATCGACTGTTAAGTAATTGCAGGAAAAAATTCATAAGCAAAATCCGCATTTGAGAAAATTAGCTGAGTAATTTAAGCAGATATAAACCTGGAAGTGAAGGTGGTTAATGGTAGCAAATGCACCCAAGCTGTTGTAACCCAACCTGAAGTATGGATTCCCAGCTTCAGCAGCCATGTAAAGTGCAAGCACAAAGCTATCACGGTCAATCCTCTGTGGCAAGCACTCAAGAACACGTGGGATCAACAGCACATGCCCATACTCAATAGGACTCACCTGTTAAATTATATACACCAGAAAAGCAAAATTATTAGAATATGTCCTTGCTCAACTAGCTTCCTAAGCTCTCATTATTTTGTGCACAAGAAAAAATCAATCTTATTAAATTCTTGCTCAACATTAACATGAGATCTTAGCTATTAAAAATACAAACAAAGTACATACATTGATGGCAACAACACTTGGAGAATTCTCAACATCAATGGGGGCATTTGGGTGAAACTGGACTTCACCATCTTCGCTTGCCTCAAACTGGAAGAGCACCTCTTCTTGCCCCACTTTGGTAAAGTTAAATTTGTTCCCATCAAAAGGCTGGAGGACCTTATCAACGCGGAATTCAGTAGGCCTCTTCTTCAGGTGGCGGCCCTCATTCAGTTGAGCAACGAAACCATACTGACCAGGAATGACCTAAAGGAATATATTTATAACAAAGAAATCTCAATGAAAACCAATATGCAAAATGAAAATAACATTCAATTTTTAGAGGAACCAAAAAGAGACCTTGGTTTCACAGGCAGTAACATCATAGCGAAATAGTCCTCTCTGTACGCGATCCTCCCACTACAATGAAATTGTAAATAAATTTATCCTCCATTACAGGTAAACAAAAGCTATCAAGGACACACAACATAAACTCGACATTCAATCTTCATTTAATCATTTGCTTAACAAAATTTACCTCCCCAAGGACGAGCGAGTTCAGAAATGCAACGGGAGGCTCGGGCTGCCTAACCTCATGTCCAGGCACATCCATTTTAGTTTCAATCTTGTTCACCCTCTTGAACGCATATAAAGGGAGCTTTGCTCCTATTTTGAACAAAGCCCCAGACAAAATTACTCCCAAAACAAGCAAAAAAAAAAAAAAAAAACAGAATTTCGTACAAGCACCTTGAATGCAACATTTGTTCAAGCAATTCCTCCCGCACCCGCTTACACGACGAGCAGCAGCAGCCTCCTCCGTCTCCTCTTTCTGATAATTCGAAACAACCGTCGGCACCCTCTTGATCCTCAGCATCATGAATTTTCCCAAAAAAAACAAAAGAAACAAAGAACAAGAACAACGAAGGCTTTTTTCTTTTTCTTTTTCTTCTTTTCTCTTGAGATCTAATTAATGCTTGAAATGGCTTAATTCTAAAATACTTGCTTAAACTTACGTATATATAATCTACAGAGCTAGGCTAATAATAATAATACAAAGAAAAAGAAGAAGAAGCGAGACCGCCGCCGGCAAGAAAGAGGAGATCGGAAGGGCTGCCGCCTTCGGAAGGCAGAGCGCCACGCCCGCCGTGCGGCGAAGGGTTGCTCTCAATCACACAACCCTTGCGTCGTACAGTCCGGACATGAGCTAGAAGCCGCGTTACTCTGTGTATAGCCGTGATGTCTACAACTTGCTTCCCCGGGTTTTACCCCCCACACCTAAGCAACCACTAAAAATGTCAAACGAACGAACGAACAAACCAACCAACCAAACCCACTTTCAAAACTTAAAAAATCTTTCAATGCAGGGAGAGATGAAGATGAGGCATAAGGCGGGGGGTTTTAATTATTATATAGCAGGAGCCAGGAGGGATAAGGGGCAAGTGAAGGAGAGGCCTACGCGAGGGGATGTGGCTCAGGATGTGCCGTGCGGTTTGTATTTGTTGCCTTGTTGCTGTAGAAGGACAATTATTGAGAGAGTGGGGGGTGGGGGAGAGTGAGCACCTGCTCCGCGCGTGCGCATGGGTGGGGGACTCCGTATCTTATTATACTACTGAATCCTTCTTAATGATTCTCTAAGTAATCCCCATTGCTTGGGAAAGGTTTAAGGCTTTGGCTCTCTCCACGCGCTTTTTGGAAAGTGGAAAGACAAAAATTCCGTTTGGAACTTCTATTGAAAAAAAAAAAAAACAGAAAGAAAATGAAAAATGGATAAATTTTTATGCTGTTCAACAATATATTTTTACATTCCTCCTTGATTGAGGCCGATTTTTGGGTCTTTGTATTGATTTTTATTTTAGGTCAAAATTTTCGATTGTATTATTAGTAAATTTGTTGTCTGAAACTAAAAAAAAAACTAGATTCTAGATCATTAAGTGTAATTTTAGTAAATTTGTTGTGTAATATTAGCAAGAAAACTTATTAATTAAGTACATTAAAAAATATTATGCTTAAGCGTAACATGTAAGTTGATATAGAATTGAAGTGCTTTCATTTTGTAATATATTTGCTTTAGTTTTGAAAATATGCAATTTTCCCCCTTATTCACACTCTACAAGACAAGCTCTATATTTTCGTATATTTAGAACTCAATTCGTTAATAGGTCGTACACTCGTATGGCAGAATTTTCCTTGTATTTTCATCTGGGCCCGAAGCCCCAGAATTTGGACACGTCAATCCAAAGCACGGGAAATTTCTTAAGGAAGAAACAGCCATAAATATCACTGATGTGTTGTTGGGCCACGTCCCCATGCGAAAAACGCAACACTTTCTTCCTCGTGATTTGTGAACTACACTATTACTGTCGTGGGGACCACCACATCACATCATCTCCTTTTCTTTCATTTTTCTGACCCTTTTTCTTTTTTAACTTTTTCATCCTGCAAATGAACACGTGGGTTGTTAATTAAAAAACATTAAAATAAAGTGATTCTTGTATTATTTTTCTAATTAGGTGGAAAATTGAAAACTGCGAGGAAGCAAACAAAATTGTAAGAGAAAATATATAGATTCGGAATCTACGGATGGATCATTCTCTGTTAATCTTTTGAGAATTATTCGCTTAAATCTCACGATTCCGGTTACGTTGAAGTTGCTCAACCATACAATATGCTTTAATAACTATATGATCATAATAATTATATATTTTTTTATTATTTATTATATTAATTGTGTGATTATTAAGGCGTGCTCAAAGGTAGAGCAACTCCAACTTAGCCATGGCCAAATCTCAATAATCATTTGTTTCATGAATGATTCAAAATTTTAGATTCTATTCAAGTGGTTAACAGGCTTCGTTTCCATACTTTTTTCTTCTTTTTGAATTAATTTTGATACTTATTTAAGGCTGTTGTTAGTCTGATATTATAGGACCGTTTGAAAGGGGAATTTTTTTTAATATATATTTTGTCATACAAAATATGCACAAGTCAATAAAGGTGTGCTGAAGTTAAGAGATCATGCTCATCAGAGAGCAAAAGTCTTGCTCCTTAGGGAGCAGAAATCATGGTCCCTAAGAAGCATAAATCATATCCCTAAGAGGGGGAGCAGCATCCATGCTCCTTAGGGAGCAGAAACCATACTCCCTAAGAGTGGGGAGTAGCATCCATGCTCCCTAGGGAGCAGAAATGAAATGTAGTAGCTATGCTCCTAGGGACCAGAATTCATGCACCAGTAAAAAGCAACAAAATAGATCATGGACCATAAGCCCATAGGGATCATTGACCTGGTTTCATATTTTAGAACACGTAGAAATACCAAGTCTAAATAGAAGGGCTATTATTGAATCAAGCCCAACTAAATAAAAGTCAACAATTGAGGGATATTGCTTGGTCCAGAAGTAAAGTAGACAGAGTTTGACTTGGTTGAATTAATGAGAAGATAAAGAATATCTTGTCATCTAAATCCCAAATGATAGAGGAGAGTTAGGATGAATTTCAATTAGAAAGGGATTCTATTTATAAAGGCTATAAAAGCAACGGTCCCTGATAGTATAGGGACAAGCACAAAAAAAAAAAAAAGAGCAAAGAAGAGAGCGAGAGATTAATTGTAATTGCGCTCATAATAAAACCTATATTTTTCCTACCCGTAGACGTAGACCAAAGGCCGAACCACGTTAATTTTTAGTGTCTTTTATTTACATCTCCCCCACCTAAATTAATTCTCTAGTTGACCAAATCTCTACGTCAATAGATTGGCGCCATCTGTGGGGAGCGGTATAAATACTATTGTTAAGGTTGCATCAAGCCCTCGATAACCATGAGTTAGTGAAGTCATCGCAGCCGCAATAATGGGTTGCCACCAGTTCCCAGTTCACCAATAAGGCAACGCAGAAATGCTAGGCCACATCCATCACTTGCGCAACAAGTGGTTGATTTAGCATAGAATAAGGCCAGGGTTCTCTAGTATATATAGAAATAGGAACATAGAGCAAACCCAAATCCACCTATGCAGGAGGAAGAAGGGCTATAGAATGACTTGCAAGATGATCTACAAGATGATAATAATAGCTCAAGAAGGATTCGTCAAAAAAGCAACTCTGCTAGATGATAACTCTATGAAATGAGAGTTATCATGATACTTTTAGGCTTAAATTATGATTACTTAGAGAGTATTATATATCTTTTGCATCATATTTTAATTATGTCTTGCATTTGCATCATTCTATATTCAGTTATGTTGTCTGAAAATCTAACCACGCAAGTGCACGTATCGAACAAATAATAAAGTGATGAATGAGAGTGTCGAGCCCATAGGGACTAGTATTATCCTATCACTATCTATCAATTTATATCTCCTAAGTCTAATCCCAACAACTAAATAAAAAGCCTTAACTAAGATTATAACGGTAAATTAAATGCAAAATAAGCAAAAAGATAATCAATAGATGATGAAACGTAGGTTTGTAATTTTATCTAGCAATCCCCTTATTAATTTCATTCTAGTTCTTCTAATTAGCCTAATTCAACTATCACTCAGAACACTAAAATCTCTATAAACCTCTTTCAATGGTCAAGTAGATCTATCACTCAAAATCAACCAACTATATTTCTATGAGGATTAATTATAAGCAATTCATTAAGTTCAAGTTCCTTAACAAGTGCATATGCAATCTAAGTATATTCCTATCTCAGATTAACACATGTTATCATATTTAGGGCTATAGATGCATGACTCTTCCGATATCTATACAACTACACATGTGCTATTCAATTGGTGATCAAGCAATCAAATAGATTAAGCACAAAATATGATAAATAATCAATCGAAGGCAATTTTGAAGAACTAAAACATCAATAAGTTAAGGTTCATACTAGGTTCCATTACAAATCTAGAAAAAAATATTTAGTTCATACTGAAGAAGAAAATAACATCCATAATAAATAAAGCATCCTCATAATCTAAAACAAGAGAAGAGAAGATGTGGTTAATAAGAAAAACTCTTAGAAGTAATCTTTAATCTTGATCTTCAATCTCCTTGAGTGCTTGTTACTCTCTTGTTATTTTCTTCTCAAAAGACTTATTTCTTTTTCTCATCCTCTTAAAAACTAATGAAAGATCCTTTAAATAGAGTTTAGCACTTTAAAATTGAGAATCCTTAGGGTTTTAGGACTTAATTACCGCACTTAAGGAAACTTTATCGCATGGGGACAGTTGCCACGAATTCTTGGCCGTATCTGTGAGTTTCTGTCTCAGTGGCAGCTGCCACGAGTTCTGTTAAAAATTACAAAAATGCCACTTAAACGTATTTCTTAGATTTCTTCATTTCGGCTCCGCTTTTCTCGATCAAACTCGCACCACATGCTTACAATCATCAATGCCTACACAAACAAACATACAACAAATAAAACAACTCTAAAATAATTAAAAACGATGCAAATCTCATACTAAACTTAGTTATTAAAGTGGTGTAAAACCACCCTATCAAGTTATATTAATTTTATGCATTTTAGTTCGTTATGTGTTCTTAAGTATGGCTATCTTGGTAGGTAATCAACTGATCAAAATGCTGTAACAATAAAGGAGAATGCATGTTGTAGAGTTGCTACAGTGCGGCTGTAGCACGCAAATACAAGGCTAATCAAAGATGATCGCGGACTAAGTAGGGCTGACGTGGCACAAGAATTCCTTAACGTGTGGGACAAGAGTAGCACAAATGCATTATGATTCCTTACCTTTGGAGGAATATGACATAAAAAGGCTTGTTCTTTCACAAAAGAATACATGAGCCACAATATACAGAATAAAGAAAAAAAAATTTCTCTCTAACTTTGAGAGAAAACTTTTCTCTTACTAGTTGCTTTTCAGAAGTGAAAAAGGCGCCCACACGTTAAGTGCAGATCAAACTTGAGTAATAACTTGGAAGATCGCTAGTGACGGATCGTGATCTAACATGATTGGTGGTGACAGATTGCGACTTGGAAGCCTAAATTACTTCTAGGAAAAAGTAAATGTACGATTTCTAGATTATAGTAATTCTATATGTTGTATGAGAAACACGATCCTAATTCTTTCGTTGTAACATTATTTTAAACCAACAGTGTTTGGGATTGAGATTGGGCAAGCTACAGCACTAAAGTACTTGGTAAACACTAACTGCTGTAGCTTGGAAGTTATATTGATATGATTTTTTACTTGTATGATGAAAAATTTATTATATCTTTAATTACTTTTGTCAAAATTATTATTTAAAAATTATATTTATTATATACTATTAATTTTTATTGTATAGTTATAATTTTCTTTTAACAGTAACTGTAACTTAAAAATTACAACACTTCAATCTCAGATGAACCTCAATTCTACCTTTCAATAATCCCATTATAATAATGCCATTATATACGTAATAATAAATCACGTTGAAAAAGTCGAATTGTCAAAAAAAAAAAAAAAGTGTCTTAGGAAAGAGGAAAAATTTCATGGGTGGATGGAATCAAAAAGTTACACATTTAATTAAAAAAGTTACACAATCTTATCACCAAAGTGGCATTTGATCCTTAAGCCGGAATTTGCACGACATGAAGGAATCAATCATATGCAATAGAAGCCAAATCGACAACGACTGAGGGACTTTCGTGCACATGACATTATTGAACAAGTTTTAAAGACCCAAAACTTGAAAGACGAATAACATGAAAATTAGGAAAGGTAAACGGCTATTTAGTCAATCTGGGTACTTAATTCCGCAAAAAAATCCCTGTGGATACAGGGCTGTCTTTAAAAGGGGCGGTTATATTAGGTTAGGTTTGGATATGGGATTTAATTTTTTTTTATTTTATTAAAAAGATCGGCGTAAATATAATTATTCATACTCATTGATTGAGTGGGTAGGACACGAATATATAAATACTAAAACCTGTATTTGTTTGTAAATCTTTTTGATTATTTATTTATTTTTATCAATCTTTAAAAGTTAAAATTATTAATTATTAATTAACAGTTAAATCTAAATATTAAAATCTTAAAAGACTAAAACATGAATAACTAAACTAGCGGCTTTAAATATTTAATTATAGAATGTTTTGGAACCCTAAAAGATACCAATAGTCGATATTTAAATTCTAGCTATCTTGACAAGATCTGATTCAAAATGCCAATTCTGATAGTTTTAGTATTGACTAAAAAATAGCCAAAGACATTTGATCCACAATGACCTAATTGTTTTCCAAAATCAATAAAGTAACCTCCATATTTGATACGGAACGTCAACTGATGTGCAAGGACTGGATATCCAAATTCTTATGGTATCAACTACTATTTTCTTTGTTGGAAGTAAGATTGCAAGAACCTATATATTTGTTTTAAATTTATTTATGTGCTTGGGAAGTATTTTATTTACAATTTAATAGGATTTTGTATTCTAAATTGTATTAGCCATCTCATCACATTATTATTATAATTAATTAGCAAATTTTATATTTTTCTTTTATTTAAATAGATTTAGTATTTATATTTAATAATGAATTAATTAAAATTAAACTTAACGATCATTAAATTAAAAGGGGATATAGGGGAAGGGGATGGGTTTTTATATTTTTTAATGGGGAATAAGGGTTAATGATGGTGATATCTATTAAACGTGTACGGATACAATACCCGCCCCATTGTTATCCCTACTAATTCCATGTTCAGTAACATGGAGGGCATTTATCTATTTTGCCTCTTTGTTGTTTCTAAGGACCAAGAATTAATGTAAAAAAAAAAAATTTAGTAAATACTAATTGTTGTGACTTAAAAGTTAAGTTATTTTGATCTTTATAATAAAAAACTTATAATATTTTTAATATTTTTATCAAAATTATTATTTAAAGGTTGTATTTACTACATATTATTAATTTTTATTTCATAATTATAATTTTTTATAATAATTATAGTTTTTAAACTACAGTACCTCAATACCAAATAAAACTTAATTAAATAAAACTTAATCATTTATCGAATTGGGTTTTGATTTTGAAGATGATTCAGACATTTGTCTAAAATTTAAACCATTAAATAATTTACAATGTATATCAAAGTAGTCACATACGTATAAAATATCGAAGTTTTGCATGGGAATATTGTGTCCACAAATTTTATTTTGTTTGTAATTTGTATGGTGCATTATTTTTGTAGGAAAGCGGGGTGCACGTGACAATCCGCCTTGGCCTTGATCAGTTGATCTTATTATCCCTCCTGTTGAACTAAAGGGCAAACCGCGTTTCTGTGAGGTTCAAAAACATATAAATGGACTTGGCACAAAGTACATAAATACATCCAAAGCGAAGTCAGAAAATAGAAGACATACTTAAATTTTTTTATTAATATAATATTTAAATAAGGTATAAAACATACAAAATATTAAAAATTTTATTATAATATTTAGGGATATTTCTAATTTTTCTCTACTAAAATTAATATATATCATTTACTCACTACTGTTCTCATAATAGTCAATGTTTGGGGGGAATTATGGGCACTAGCATGAGCTAAAAAGATGTAGACACGTGGCAAAAAAAAATGGGTTAACCTAACAAGAGTAAGCTACATAATGCTTGAAGGCCTAAGATACACAAGGAGGTAAACTTCTCACCGAGGAGGGTAACTCCGAAAGAAATATATATCGTCGAAAGGGCAAAACTGGAATTGTACCTTGGGCAGTTAATGTCACCAGTGAAATATCCGTGCTTTCATGAATCAAATTGAAAAGATTTTGCTTTTGCTGAATAAAAGGAGCCACTGGGCCAGGGTAAAAGGAGCCAAAAGGAAGCAATGAGGGATTGCCACCTCAAATGCCCACTGCAGTGGTCTAAAAAATTAGTAGGACCACTGGCTGGGAGACTGGCCACGTGTGTACAGCAAGGAGCAAAAATGTGGCTAACGGTTCTTTTGTTCCCTTTGCTTAAATGCATCACCATCTTGGGACTGCTAAGATAATCTCCGAAATATCCTTACTTGAGGGGGAAAATGAATGAATAAGCGCTATGTGTCCGGAATAACGAAAAATACCCTCAAGCACACTCTTAAATGGCTCAAGTAATACTCTCCAACGATAACAAATTCTCACTCACTGAAAATCTTGCTCTCATCTTCTTCCCTAGAGCATACATTGAACTTTCCACCATTTTTATTAGCTTGAAAGTTCATTTCGGACCTTTGAGCTACTCCACATTACTCAAAATCTAACTTGAGCATCGGAGTGTGGTCGCCGGCCACCGCTGGCTCCACCTTTAATGTTACATGTGCTCTGGTTTGCAAGGTTCATTGAACGCAAGTTTGGTGTCCATCAAATAGCATTTGCATCCCTCCATTCTCATCTCAGCTTCAGTCTCACAGCTCTCGCAGCTAATGTCCTTGTCTTTGCCAGAACACCTCCAGGCATATCAAGGCAGCTGTCTCCCTTCCAATATCCACTCCTTTATTATTTTATTATTTTAGTTGGGATCAACCAAAATCTCACTAAAACAGTCAATAACCCTCATAGGATAAAAAGTTTAAAGGAAAAGAATGATAAATGGGGCATACAAAGTTTAAGGGAAAAGAATGATAAATGGGTCATTTACTTGGTTTTTTATTTGAAAAATATAAAATATATATTTTTATTACAAGGAAAGATGTTTAAAAATAACAAAAAGTATAAGAAAAATTTCTTCTTATTAAATTTTTTTATTCACACCTAAACTTATATTTCTTATTTTTAATATTTAACTTATTTATTTTAATTTTCATTTATATAATTTATTTAATTAATAATAAATATAAATAAAAGTGTATTTAAAAATAATAATATTGTAAAATTATGATACCATGGGATTATTGGCTATTATGAAAACAGTATTAGGGTAAGTGATGTTGATTTTAGTAAAGGCAAAACTGATAATCTCTCGTAATATTTATATGTAGATTCTTTGATACATTTACACTTATCTACGTTTTGGTTTCATTTATTTTGAAAATGTTGCATGATAATTTCATTATCAATGCTTTTAAAAATGCCCTTCTCTATATATGTTACTAAATTATCCTTCATCCATTGATCCTCTATTCAGTTGCGTAGTCGAGTCTTCACAATACTCATAGCTGAAAATACTCTCTTCACAATGGTAGTAGCAACTGGTAAAGTCAAAGCTAATGTCACAAGCAAGTAATCTAATTAATATTATGATATACCTCATCCTTTTTAGTTTGAACCAACATTGCTGCGAGATCACTAATCTCATTCACATTTGAAAACTCAATGCTGGAATGCATATCCATTATGTAGGTATTAAGTTAAGCCTCAAGTATAAGGAGCTCTATTGAAGAGAAATTTGTAGGATAAAATTGAGCAAAGACGAATTAGATTTTGCTTGTTGAACGAGGATAATGAATCACATGGACTAAGAGAAGCCGAACAAAGAAGCAATTCGGTATTTGTCTCGTAGAAATAGCAATCTTGAAGTTGGGCATCTAAAATCACGTAAAATAGTTCTAACCCGATACTCCAACAAGAGCAAGTCTGCAATTTCAACTGAATAGAATATAACATATCTATAGACATGCGGGAGCAACTGCCCAAGTCCCCCAGCGGCTCCGCAACAACAGACAACCCACATGGTTAAACAATGGACATCATCTCAAATCCACTTCAATTATTTGATTGAATTTACTATAAAACTACTTAATATTTTGGCTGGTACTATTTCTATTCTACCCACGTTTTGTTTAATACACCTAAGTTGTTGTTGTTATTATTATTATTATTGAATGTAACGCTTGCTTATTAACAATGATGATACAATCATAAATACTTTGTACAAATAAGTATGTACAAAATGATGTTAATATTTTTGTAGGCAATTGAGTCTTTTCATGTTACAAAAATCGAATAATCAAGTTAATTAATTTTCCGTTAGCTTAAAGGTAAAAGATGGTTAAGAGATTTAAGTAAAAAAAAAAAAAAAATGGTGGGAAGAATATAACTAATTGACATAAATCTCAGTCTTTTTGCCAATTGCCATTGATCATTTAAGCTGTATGCTCAAAGAAAGGTGAAGGGGCGGTGGTGTGATACTGTGATTCTTCAATTCAACATTGATTCATTTTCATTAATTTGCTTGCGTTTATCATTTTTCTTTTTTTTGAAATAATTTTAGCTCATACTGAGCAGATGCTGAACAATATAGTACAATCTATAAATTGTTTCAATGTCCTACATCCACTTATTTATTATTATTATTTTTTTTAAAAAATGAATAAACAGCTAAAGATGAATATGAAGTGAAAGATGTTGCAAGAGAATGAAAAAGATAGAGGACAAAATAAAAGAAAAGAAATCAAACAATGCATGTTTCATTTCCATAAAAGAAATAAACGAACGTTATACATAATTGTTTAAAAAACTTTAACAAATGTACATTTTTATCTTCGAGTAGAATTTAGCTATTGTTTTTAGCAATTCAGAACATTATTTAGTAACTCGTTAAATTTTCTTAATTGCATACGGACTGAGGCCCAATAGTTCAAGTCTCTTGTTGGAGCCATAGTCTTATGCTTTTCACACCCCTTTAATATACTTTTCAAACCCAATTTTTTTTTTTTTTTTGGTTGTAATCTTTTATCTATTGTTAGCAGAAATTACATTAAAGGATAAATATGGATTTAATTAAACTAAAATTATCTATACAAATCATGAATCCTAACTATCTTTAAATAGTTAAATCCAAAAATATATGATATAATTATTTTTTTATAAAATCAAAATAATTTTGAATCAACGAAGAAATAAATTACCTAATAATAATAATTTTATTTTGAAATAGATTATCTCATAATTTTGATAAAATTAACTTAGTTTGATGGAATGATTTTAATTGCTTTTGATGTTTTTATGTTGCTAATACGAGTAAATAATTTTATTTTAATATAATTAAATTAAGTTAAGAAAATAAAAATAATCAGTTATTCGAGGATTGGATACTCTCGATGATATCTTTTTATTCTTCGTAGATCCCCATCTTCTCCCCTCAAGTAATTTTGAAGGGAACAGGGAATGTACAGAAATATAAACAGTATTGCCATGGTTAATCTAAGCGTATGTTGTTTAAGGTGTACTGTTTATTATCACCTTAAAGCAATTTGATCTGGACAATGGGCTACCTGATTAATACTAACTCTAGAAATATGCCTAACATGCATAACATGACGAGAATGGAAATATAACCATATATAAGCCCCGTAATTTGTTCGGTGAAATTAAGTAAAGAGCAACAACGATATTTATATAGAAAACTGACATGACCCTTAAAAAAAAATTGTAATAGTTTTCATTAAAAAAAAAATCAATTAAGAAGGTTAAATAATCCTCATTTATTAACGTTTTTTGGTCTTTATTTTCTATACTATTTTTATAAAATAAAATTCATATATTAAAATAAATTGTCGTTATAAAATGTCAATTTTATTGATTATTTTACTAATTTATCCCTTGTTTTTAAGGCATGCCAGTGGGACGTGGTTGTAAGAAACAGAGGTGTAATTGCCTACAGGGTCTTGTTAAATTAATGTAACTTATAATTCATGTAAAATTCAATGGGTTCTACTGAATTGTTATAAATTTTTACAACTTTTTACATTTGTTGTAAGTTACTTCAAAAGTAACTTAACAAAACCCTCGGGTCTTGCCAGGTTTCATTTGCTAGCCCTACAGAGCTAATTAACCAGTAACCACATTGGAAGTTTTTTCCACCACTATTGCTTCAACCTTAATAACAAAAGAGAATGACAAAGTTATAAAAACCATTACCAAAATACTCTTCAAATAAGATTTTACTTCTCATTTGGAGAGTTATATAAACAAAAAGAGTTTCAAAAGACTTTTCAAATGATATTATTCAAATAAAATAGTGCTTCTCTCTCTTTAAGTTCTTTTGGAATGTTTAATTTAGCATTATATCATTTTTTATCTTATCATTCTTGAGGAGAGATAAATAGTATGATTGTTATTGTTTTGCTAATTTAATTAAAATAATATAAACTTATTTTTATTTAAAAAATCTTTTGGGAGAAGCGACGATTACCAAAAGACTTTTCAAATGAGATTTTACTTATTATTTGAAGAGCCACATAAGTACAAAGTGTTCCAAAAATATCTTTAAATGAGATTGTCCATCTCTTTTTTCAAGTGTTTCATTTGAAGAGCCTTTTGGAGTCTTTAATTATTTCTTATCATCTCATTCTTGATGGGAGAGATATGTGATAATTGTTATTATTTTGGTGAGAAAAAAAGTTTGATTAAAATTATATGAATATATTTTTATTTGAAGAGTCTCTTAAGAGATGAATAATTTTTTTACTCTTCTATTTGCCATATAAGTAAACAAATAAGTATTTAAATAGTAAAATTAGAAGATTTTTTTTTTTTTTTTGTGATGCTCTAAGAGCTAGTTAAACATATGAGATCAAGAGTTTTTAAAATGTATCATTTTATAGGATTACGATATTACATTAGACAACCAAACACGGCCTTAGAACACTTTTCTTTCAAGCTTCAAGGCACGCTTGTAACTTGTTGTTCAACTCCCAAACACGCCCTTACTTAGTTAGCACACGTTTCTTTCAGCGCACGCTTGTTTAACTCCCTCCATTTTCAAATTTTTAATTTTCTTCGTCTCTAAAATGTCGTAGGCGCTGAGCCCGAGACAAAGGGGCACGATGTCGAACCGACTCCATTCCCCGACAAGGCAAAGGCAAAGGCAATTCTTCTTAGGCTCCAACAACGACCAACTCGAGCGCGAGCAGGCGCGTGTTGCACGTGCCGCCGCCATCCTCCGCAAAGCCGCCTCCACCTCGTCGTCCCCACTTCCTGAAGACCACCCTTGCCTCAGCGAAGAGCAAATCGTTGAGTTGTTCCAAAATTGCATCAAGCTTGCTAGTGAAAATGTCAGTATGCCACGTGTCATGTTTACTAAACTAAAATTTTATATTTTTTTAATTTTTCTTTATTAATAAAAAAAATTAATTCCTTGCTAATTTGTTACTTAGACTCCACGTAATTGTTAATTTGTTGGCTAATTGAAAGCCCTGAAACGAAAATAAAAAATATTGAAATCTTGGATTCTAAAAATTTAAATATTTTAAGAACCCCCGATGACAAATGAGTTCAGGTTCTCAAATTTGAAAGCAGAAATGTTTCCTTTTCGTTTTCTATACTGTTTCTTCCACTTAGCTGTGTGAAATAGTGACCAGGTTATCGTCCTTTTTGGATTGATGTATATAAATTTTTTATAATGTAGAAAATAAACCAGAAGAATACTTGGGAGCTGAAGCTGATAGACCACCTTAGTGAGATCATTAAAGTTGAAACAGTTGGAGATGCAGAGACTAATTTCCAAAAGGTTTGGATCAATTTCATGAAAAATTAATTCGTGGAGATGTTATATGTTTTGCTTTTGTTTTTGAGTTTAATGACTTTTTAAATGGATAGGCAAGTTGCACATTGGAGGCGGGGGTGAAAATTTACTCTGTGAGGGTTGATGCAGTACACGCTGAAGCGTATAAGGTCCTTGGTGGAATCACTCGGGCTGGTCAAGAAGACGAACAAGGTAACAATGTAATAAAACTGGATATAAGTTGGGGGTCTTTGCATGAGGATACTATGAATTTACATTTCCCGAAATGACAGACCACCAAAGAAGCTTGTGCATGCAGTGTATTTTAATGCTTAAAATGCTACTTTTCAATCAACTGCGTGTTTGGGCTGTCATCTTTAGGTATTAATGTTGTGATTTGCTCTTTTCAACTTCGCTGCATTTTGCTTCCCTGAGGGATTTACACTTCGGTCGATTGCTAATATAGTTCTTTGTTGACAGAGACCATCATAGCAGGTGAAAATGTTGACAACAGGACAGATGGAAGTCATCCTAAGAGAGACTTTGAGAGAAAGGTTGACATTTATTTATTTATTATTATTATTATTATTTTTTCTGTCTATTAAATGATTTAACAAATTAGAATTCTAACTCATTTAAGTGCTTTTTGCAGATTTCACCACTGTCAACACTGGAGTCTTCTTTTGAAGCTTTCAATGTAAAGAAGTTTGACGGTAGGTGAGCCTTAGATTATCCTTTGAAGTAAAAGGTTTCTTTCCCCTTCCAGTTTTCAATTCATGATCCTGTTTCCAGTTGCATTTGTGGTGGATCCTCTGTATCATCAGACATCTGCACAGTTTGATGAAGGTGGGGCCAGAGGTCTCCTACTGAATAATCTTGGAGTATATGGAGGATGCAGGGTACTTTTTGATTCTTTTGAAGTGCCAGGGAGAAGTGAGTCATGCTCACTCCAAAACAATGCTTCAGATATAATTGATATCTCGTTTGCCAAAGGTGATGTGACTTTGCTAACCACAAAGCCTTAGTTTGCATGCTTTAAAATTTTGTTTGTTTTTCCTTTTTTTTTATTATATCCATTTATTTGGGTTGTACAGAATTAATTGAGAAGATGCTGAGTGACATGCATGCAAAGACTGAAATTTCTCCAACTCTCAGGGAGATCATCTGCCAATTCGATAAAGATAATCAAAAGTCACAAATATTCAGTCTTGGCGAGAATATTGATTTTAGGTTAGATGAGTTGGGTGGTAGTGCAAATGTACGTCACACCAAGGAAGAAACATTTGTTGGTAATGAAGATGGATTGGATGATAGTTCTAGTGGGAACTATGAGACATGGGGATATGATCATGATGGGGGGACATCTGTTGTTAATAGGAGCTCCAGTTTTGGCCCTACTTTTCCTGGTGATCATGAGGTATTTGTTACATTTTAGGTGCTGCTACAGAATTCCTGCCTACTCTCCACCAATAAATTACACTTTCCTTTTACTTTTAAAATTTTCTCTTTCATTTCTTGCTGAAATGCAAAGAGGAAATATGTAATGCACTTAAATATGGTTGGTTTGTTTTGTGTAGGAGAATGATCCCTGTGCTGCAGATGAACTTGGTATAAATGACAGATTTGAGGATGTTACTATGTTTCTGTTCCAAGGGCTGGGGTTCACTTCAAAATGGAATGCCTGGGCAGGTCCAGATCATTGGAAGTATCAGAAGTCTAAGGGTAGGTATAAGCAGGAAGTGATCAATAGTGACATTACTGGCATATGCTATCTGGCCTTGTTATTTATTAGTTTACTGTTTAATTTGGTACTTTTTCTGTGGTTCCAGAGAATGCTTCTCCTTCAGAAAGTGGATCAGCATGCAATCCCAAGAAACAGAAGAAGAAATCCCAGGCAGAAGTTGACATTGATTTCACAAAATCTTTAGATGAAGAAACGCTTAATATTTTTGCTCCCCCAAAAAATCCCAAGTCTCTTCTTCTACCAGCAAATAGAGCCCCATGTGGCAACAACCTACCGGAAGACTGTCATTATCAACCTGAGAATCTTGTCAAGTTGTTTCTTCTTCCTAATGTACTGGTAATACATGTTTATTTGCAGAAATAATTTATTGCATGATTGCTGGCATTACAATAGTGGGGGGTGGCATGTGGATAAGCTGGTTTTGATATTTTGTTTAGCCTAGAGAGAGTAAGCTCACTTAAGCTTTTTATTGTTGGTCTAACAAATCAACTCAATTGTAATTTTGTGCAAAACTTACCAAGTGGCTTCTGCAGACCCAAACTTTGGTGCTCGGAGTGTATGTGTTAGCATTTGTACCCATATTGGCTTGCCACAACTTTTTCTTGCTGCCATTCTTGCACAGACAATGGGCAACTTTTATGTTTCTACCTTTTTTTCTGGAAAGTTCTTTTTAGTATTTTCAATGATTGTAGTGGTTTCTGATCAATACCAATATTGATTGTAGTGTACGGGGACGAGGAATAGAAAACTTTCAGGTCAGGGCTATTTCTCTTTGACTTTGACATTTGTTTATCTTTAATACTTGATTTATGATATTGGGAAAGTTGATTCGGCTATTTTGCACACATTGGATACAAATAAATTCTCAAGTTACAACTTACATGGTGTAAAAATGTGAGATTACAGTGACACTGCCTATGGGTCAAATTATGTTAGGAATAGGATAGTCAAATGTTTCAGTGATGGAATGAAAGAAATGATCACATTTTTTATTCCATAGGCAAATGATGTAGACCGAAGAAATAAAAATTGAGGGGCTGATATGTAGCACGACAAACAAAGGCTTTGATGATGTTTGTTCTATATTACTACTATCACTTTTTCTTTTGGTGAAAACATGGTTAAATTTCTTTTTGTTAATTGTATAAACTGTCTCCTGCTTATGACAATGATGATGACATCATAAGAAGTAGCTGGTAGTGATGGTGGTGAGAAAGTATATCAGTTTTAGTGTATTTATCTTTCTACTCTTTTCCAGATAATTATGCACTGCATCAAAACTATGATTATGCTGGAACTTTGCCATCGTGGGATAATGAGATTGCGGTTAGTGGTCCATATGATGATGAATATGATCCTAATGATTTGGGAGACTTGGATGGACTTGTATCTCAGCCTCGTCAGGTTTGTAATTATTCGACATTTTCTCAAATCAAGTCAATGCTGCTGTCCTGCTGGGTTAAGTCAATAGGTTTTCCAATGTGCATTATAGGAGTTAGAATGGTCAATTGTTTTACAAAAGTTTTAATGAGAAACCAAATTTGTTAGTGAAAGTTACAAAAAGAGAAGTAATATTCGTCTTGAGAAGTGATGAATGTGATGGACTTTTTATAGAACGGATTGAGGCAGTTCGGCTAACCACTCAAGAGTCTCAGACAGCTAAAAGAATTAAAAAATAAAAGTGTGATTGATGGAAATGCAGATATTTTTATTATAAGGAATATCTCTTTTTCCGTTGCTCAATCCATGTGGATTTCTCTAATTGCAGCTGGATATTGTTTTTGAACGTTATTCAGAGAACAAATTGTGTATGGAATTTACACTAATTATTCTGGTCTTGATATCCAGGCAGAAAAAATTGAGGTTCAGGCAGAAAAAATTGCGGTTCAGTTTGACAAGTCTTCTAAGCAAGTTAATGTTCATGTACTAAAGGAAACAATATGGGATCATGTACAAGAAATTGCTAAAGTTCCTGGTACAGTGAGTATCATTCCCTTTATACTTGGTCAAAATTCATTTTCTGAAACACGTTTTTCTTGTATTTATGTAACTTTTTTTTACAATGAATGGGTTAACTTTCATTGAATGTTAAGTTCATTGACATGTATCAATTTTAGTACTTAGTAAAATCTGTTGCTCGATTTTTAGTAGTTGTTCAACTTTCCAACTTTCTGATAAACATCGTACTTATAGTAAAAACAGTATTAACATGTTGGCTTTTTCTTTTCCTTTGCTTAAAAATCTGCTCATTTATTCTTCCTTTTGATGTTGTTCAAGGATGTCAATCTATTTTTCTTTATTCAATTTGCAGTCTAGATGTTCTTTTATAAATAGATGATTGGATGTGAATTCCGCTTCCTAGGCATTGTGTTCTAATTTCTCTAGATATTTTTTGATGGCATTGATACCTTGGTTAAAATTTATAATGCTGCTAGAGATCTCTTCTCCTTAGCATCTTTATTTTTCTAGCATCATCGTGTATCTATGGCGAATGTTTTTCAGGTTTTGAACTAACTTGAACTCATTCTTCTCATTGCGGTGGTTTTCCCTTTATCAAAAGGTATGCAAGGACAAAGTATCTTTCCGACATGTAATGGCAACATTTCCTGCTGACTGCCCAGCTGCAGCTCCGAAGGATATTTCACCCCATTTGTGCTTCATCTGCCTCCTGCATTTGGCCAATGAGCATGGTTTAATCATCCGTGACTGCCCCAGTTTAGATGATCTCAGTATATATCTTCGCTCCACTCACCAAAACACTGACATACCGGTCCATGATTCATCATAGCTAGAATGCCACGACTTCTTGAATATGTCTTGAGGTTCCGTGCTTCTTTTGTTATCAAGTTTTTGATGACCTATAATGCAACGCAAGAAAAAAGACTAAACAAAGATGTAAGCCAAATTTAGATATCGTAGTTTAATGGTCACATGTGCATTTTGTGAATATGGTCTAGATTGATAGCTTCCAAAGTGATATGTTTCTTGTTCACGTAACACCTCTCCTTTTAAACGATCATTTAACAATATATGTATTTAACCAAGGACTTTGTTTTAGTACAAAGAAACGAAGTTGATTATCAACTTTTAACGATAGATCTGCTGTTGCCCTATAACTTTGTTCTTGCAGCCCATTTAATCATTTCGATGCCTACTGGAATTAGATGAATGGAGTTAAGTGTATGAGACAGGGCGAAGATTACCAATTCAAGAATAGGTGAAAATCACAAGCAACTTCTCCAGTTTGTCTTGCAGTGGTGAAGGGATTGAGTGTCGGCTTATTGGCTCCAAAACTAGAAAAGAGTAAAGCCAGCTAATGGGTATCTTTTTGTTTTGGTGGGATCTTAAATAACAATCTCAGCCTGCAAAAAGGCCAGCCAAATCAATGATTCAAACTCAGAAAAGAAGATCATTTCGTTCAGGTAAATCAAATTCTACTTGTGGATTTTGTTTGCATTGACAACTGGATCAACTCGAATGAGCCTAAGTTAGCCTAGTGGGATAGATTCATCTTTCATATTTGATTCAAGGCATGGTTGCATGAAGCATATGATAAGGTGTCTCCACTCTTCAACTCAAATCCGCGACAAAATAATACTAAATTACGGGTACAATTTGTCTAGGGAGAGCACAATCTTGAAAACAGCAAATTCTTGTCTAATAATGGGCAAGTAGAGCTTAGATCAAGCTTTCCAGCTGGTGTATCTAGTGGGCATCACTTCATGGCAACTTGCACATAAGCTGACAGACTAAAATGAAAAAGGAAAAAAGGGCTTGAAAAATGGCCAATGATCACCAAAAATACAATGGTAATTAGTTGTCACATGGTTGGAGTTGGATCATGGATAGGGAATAATTCCCATTTTAAGTTTGCAATCAAAAGATTAGCGTGCATGTTGAACATTTCTTTTGAGGATAAAATTGAGTTATCTGACCCATCGAAAAAGCTTGGTGAAAAGATTTTTCAATGCTACTGAGCTCATGCATGCCCAGCAATGGAGACGAAGATGATTATGCAATCTTTCAATTTGCTGAGACAAAAAGGTGGGGCAAAGTATGGATAAACTTGAACACAGAGATTGAAAAAAGGGTTGATATGGATAAAATATTTACAGAAAGTAAAATTAACTTTTCACATTTTTGATGATCCACTATCACAAAATTAAAACTCTCCTTCTTTTCAATGAAAGGCAATTTGATATCGATTATTGCCTTGAAATGCCTTCTTTGTTTGCGCCCGCAAGAACTTTTTCAAAGTAATGATAAATTAATAATTTTGATTAGATAACATTTGTTGATCTTAACTCAGGTGAATATGTTAAAGTAATAACCTCCCGCATGAGATATTATTTTTTCAAATATTTTAGGGCCCAATGAATATAGAAATTAATAATTAATCAAATGCAAAAAAATGATAATGGTAAATAACATATAAAATTAATAATATTAAAGAGTTTCTTTTTTCTATTTTTTGACAACTTCAATTTTCTCATTTTATGACTAAAAAATAAAATTAGTGACTATTGTATTTATAGAGTATACTATATATATATATATATAATCTTTTTTAAATTAATAAATAATTATTTATCAATAAATTAATATATATTCATTAATCGATAAGTAAATACGCTTATTAAAATAAAATTTTCTCTTAGCACCAGTTTGATAATGTTGTAACTTTTAAAATTATTATTATTAATTATGCTGTAAAAATAATTAATTAAATATTTAATAAAATTTATTTTTAAAAATATTGAGAATTTTAAAAGTGGTCAAGTTCTCTTATTAGCAGAATGGGCCAGGCCAAACAAGGCCTGTTAGGACTCAAAATGTGGGCCATGAAACGAACTCCTGGGACCACAATCGCAATAGTTGCAAATGGGACATGCTAGTTCGGCGGACGTATTCCGTCGTGGGGTCAAAATCCAAAGATTCTTCCATATGTGGGACCCACTATCGGGTGGCGACCCAAACGTTTGAGACAATTCAGCGCCAGAAACCGCACGTTTGTGTATGCACCGGGCAAGAGCTGCCTTTTTTAATTTGATATACATTTATTTGTTCAACAAATTAAATAAAAGAAAAATTAAAAAAAAAAAAATCGAAAAAAGTGAATAGGGATTAGGGAATATGCTGGCTTTCACCGACCTTATCAAGCTTTGTCCAATCATATTTACATCATCTCCCCCTTGCATGTTCTCTTGTCTCTCTATTTCTTGTTAATCTTCTCTTCTCGTGCAAATTGTTTTGATTCTATCTCTTTTGTGTTGCTAAAGTTAATGCTTAATTGGTTTGGAAATTTATGTATTAACTTATAATTATCTCTTATGAGATTGATTTTGGAGAGTTGATAATCCAAGAGTATCCTTTTTTTTTCATGCACTCAATATATAGTGATCATCATTTCTCATATATATATGTGGTGTCAAAATGGATTCAAATTCAATAAGATAGGAGTATAAAAATTTCATATTGAAGATTATGGGTTAGAGTACTTGTTAATTTCATCTAAATTGAGACAATAAAAATGATATAACAAAACATCTCTTCGCTAAAGTTCGTCAATATACTTAAGTTTTCTACTAAATTTAGATCTGGTGATAATCTGAGATTTGCGTTAATTTTTTTACAAGATAATAATTGATAGCTAGTGAATAAGAATGTATATTTGATTAAATCTTCATCAAGTATTATTATAAATACATACATTACACAAGATCTTTGAAAAATTAGCACAACCCATACTTTTATAGAATTTAAATTCATATATACTACATTATCAACTATCAACCACTAACTCATAATCCGGAATGGAAATGTGTCGACCATAATGTGATTATGATTAAGGATTACAAATTATCAACATAATCAAGGCACCTCTCATGATATATAAAAGCTTTGACACTATAGATTTCTTTTGTACTTTTCTCTTTTTCTTTACTCTAAATCTTTTATTTTTTAAATAATAGTATCCATGCAGGTAATATACACATTCCTTTATAAATACTCCCACAAGCCTCCACTTGATCTCTACTACCACAAACACTTCTAATTATATATCTCTTATTATCATTCTTCAAATTTGCTCAAAATCCCATCACCATTTTCACTCACTCAACTCAACTGAATTGAAGCCATGAACGGTAATAAGTGCAAGAAGTACCAAATCCTAATGCTTTCTCTATTAGCTTCACTTTTAATCATAACACCACTCTTGTCCTCCTCATTAAGGCCAACTTATCTATACTTTGTCATCAATATTCTCATTATAGCTCTTGGAGCCGAAGCCGGCCTTCTCTCATCAGCTTTCTCCAAGCCTCCAGAAGATCACAAGAATGCTCAAGAAGCCTCTACTGATGATGAGGCTACAAGAGCTAGTTCTTCTCCTCCAAATAGTGAGCTAAAGAAGGTGAAAGCTGTCAAAAAATCTGCCTCTGAGAAGATTTCTGGTGCTGTCAAGGTTAAGAAAGTGAAGAAATGTCCTTCGACGCCGAGCCTTTTCTTCATTGGAAGTGGAGAGACTGAAGCTGCACATGATCATCAAGCACTTGGTGAGGAGATATTTGAAGAGAAGGAGGAAGAAGAAGAAGAAGAAGAAGTTGTTGGAGGGCTTAGTGGGCAAGAGCTGTTTACTAAAGCTGAAATGTTTATTGGGAATTTTTACAAGCAGTTGAAGATGCAGAGGGAAGACTCTTGGAAGAGGATTCATGGCTTCTATCAGAAAGCATATTAAGCATATATATATATATATATATATATATATATATATATATATTATATTAAAAAATAAAAATCATCAGTTTATATTTAGGATTATTGATTCTGGGGTTATTATGGTTTAGTTATCAGACTATTAGGGGGGAATCATAAGCCATTTCTTTAATGCTTCTTCCCTTAATTAGTTTATTGGGTTTTGTTCATTTTCTTTTACTTGTCAAGAACTGGTACTGCTTCTTTATATAGCAGATGATATGTTAGTCTAGCTATAGTTATATATATATGCTAGCAATTTAGACACTTCATGTGATATTTGACATGGAAGTGTCATCAAACAAGATGATTTGTGCTGTCTGTTCTGAATTGCTGTTATATACATCGATGAAAATATAATATATGTATATATATGTTCGTATCTTATTTGCTTTTGTTTTATGTCCATTATGATCTCAAGAGCTCATTATTGTTAGATGAGTGTGTACTTGAATCTACATGGACTTAGCAGTTTTCCACCTTCATATATATATATATATATAGAGAGAGAGAGAGAAGTCAGTACTACTGTGCCTTAAAAAAATAAAAATATGATTAGGATTGTATTTGTACTAAGAGCATCTCTAAAATACTTTACTAATTTTACTCTTCAAATATCTATTTGCTTATTTGTATGATGAATAAAAGAGTGAAAAAACATGTTGTCCTTCAAAAGACTCTTTAAATAAAAATAAATTAATATTATTTTAATCAAATAATTATTTTTTGAAAAGAAAAATAATAATAATTAAAGTATTTATCTCTTTCTGTCCAATCAAAAGTAATAAATATAAATTGAAGAGAGGAAAAGTTACTCTACAAAATTGAAGAGAGAGAACTATTTTTTATTCGAAGAGTCTTAATTGAAGTGTCTTTTGAAGTCATAAATATTGATGTGGCTCTTCAAGTAAATAATAAAATCTTATTTAAAGGGTTTTTTTGTGATACTCTAACAAAGTAATAATGCTGTGCTTATTATAAAGTTAGAATATATAATTTGTAGTTTCAACTTATGTGACATTCATGTAATTCGGTATAAATCACGATGTAAAAGTAAAATAATAAAATAATTAAAACCATGCACTTGTACACACACCACGCACGGCAATTTATGATATGATATAAGGTCATAATCCCATTAGCTGGAATACAAACATTGCCTTCTTATTTTGTATGTAGTATATGCACAACATTACGGAAAGCAACAAACATGACAAAGGGGGATAAAAGAAGTGTAAAGTGAAATTCGCAAATATCACTTAATTTTAATTTTGGGCTTAATAATCTTTATACACATGGTGTAAAGAATTCCTTGAAAAAAACACTTAATTTTTTATATTTTAATATGAATGAAGTGATAAAATTAATTAACAATTCGAAAATAATTTGATGCAAGTAGGCAGAAACCGAAGGGAACGAACGCACCAACAGATCAACTTTTTTTTTTTTTTCCCTCTTTTGTATACCAAATACCTAATATAAAGAAACAGGGAAGAAAAATCAGATTCTTTCTAGTCGTGTTTTGCTTTTCTTAGAGGAATCAGTAATATTCGATGAAAAAAAAATGCTAATTTATATATATTTCATCACCAACAAGTTGAAACTTTTCGCTTTCAAATACACCAAATTGTCTATAATTTCCCCTTTGTGAACAAATTAAAAGCCATATTCAAGAGCTTTAATTTACCAAATTAGAACAGATCAAGAGATACATTGAACACATAATACTTTTCCATCTCACAAGCAATACCGTCTAAGTAATTTATAGTATATGGTTTCACTCCTTGCTTTTTATTGATTTATTCATAATTGATGCAATATGGTAACTTGGATACATTGCATATATCAACAAAATGAAAGGTTTGTTCATTTCTTGGAGGAATCATATATTGGAGTCAATATTTATCTTATTGTATCTTAAAAGTGTACATAGAAGCCTAGCTACGACACAAATTCAAAATAAAAAAATTAGCTTGAGTTGAGGTTTGCCATAGTCTCACGCTTATATGTGCTAAAAAATTATTATTAATCGATGTGAGAATATCTCACGATTGATAATCTCTTTAACACTTTCTACCTGTGTATACATTATAGAAGCTCATAGACGCAACTCACGCATAAAAGCAAACTTATGAGTTATGGGTTGGTCAAGATTGATTCTCCATGGACGTAGGGTAATGTTGCTAGTCTCATAGCATAAGTTGTAATGTGAGCCCTACTTATACATAAGTTTAGTAGTCATTGTATCATGGAGATCAAACCCCATAATTACCTTGACTCTTTACTGTCTGTGTTATTCCAAATTTCCGCTCCGGTTTTCCAACATTAGATATGCCTATCAATATGCATAATGGTCTTTTTTATTAGTATTTATTGAGGTAGAAAAATAGTGCGAGCTATGAGTCTGAGTGGATGAATTCGCTTTGATATCATATAAAAAGGAATGTCCCATTAGCTTTTGGCCTGGAATGTGTGGTTTTTGTTTTGTTTTTTTTTTTTTTCAAATTGCATATATTTGTTGTCTTAGATTTTGATCTTTTCTTTTTTTCTTTTTATTTGTCTTCCCTTTTTGTTATAAAGTCGATCCCCCTGTTTCGTTTACAATAACTGTGTGCGGTTGTAAGTACTTGAAAGACACATAAAAATAATCAAAATATTTTCTTATTTATTTCAAATCAGAATCCCATGTTGGGTCTTGTGGTGTTGAGGCTGAGGGGTCCATTAGAGGCTGCTGCTGCTTGCGTAGATCCTTATCTTTGCCTTCTCCATTGATATTCTTTTGGCATTTTCATACAGGGACACCCATTTTAAAGCTCAAGAATTGATTCACGCTCTACTTTGCTCTGAAATTTTTTAGAACATGTAAGGCATATTATATCATTGACTCGTTAATTATGACTTTTCGTTTTTCTTATTTTCTCTTTGAAGTTTAATTTATATGGTTAATCATTATTAATTATTGTACATAATGTGGCTTAAGATTATGAATAATTAAGAGTTTAGACCATCGGCATCCCTCCAAACTCCTTTTGAAACCTATTCTTTAAGTAAACCCCATTAAATAATACTGAAAAAAACTCACTATTACCACTAGCACTCACCTTAATTCTAAAAATGCATGCCCTTCTTCCAAATAATAATTTCTCCCGTAAAAAGTGTATAATGCTTATGTGTGGATAAAGAATTTTGTGAGAGAGAAGACTCCGAGATTTTTTTATTTTTTTTTCTTAAAAAGGGAAACACAGAGGATTATTTAGATTTATATTTTTGTCTTTTATTGTAATTGCAATTAATAATGTTAGGGATCTTAATATTTGAGTCTCAACTTAAATTCTAATACTATGTGTCACTCATTTATTAAATGATAAATTTTATAGGTACTAAAATTATTTAACCATTATTAAATGAATGAATACCATATCAATTGGAAATCAAATTAAGAATTATATGGTGGGATGCGTAACATTGCTCAATTGCCATAATAATTGCCATAATAAGGGATTTTGTAAGAGAATGAATGGTCCCAATGTAAGTGTATTTGGGGCCTCTAATCCTCTGGTGATCTTTTTGTGGTCTTGGACCAGACTACAGGCAGTGAGTGGTTCATGATTAGATTGAGCCCTCATAAGCCTTTTTGTTTTCCCACATTTGTGGCTCCTAATCCTGTAGCAAAATACGTCCCCTACTCGCTAAACCTTAGCACAAATCATAAAATTAGATCCTTTCAATGCCCAGAACTAGACTGTTTGAAACAATGGTGTAAAAACCACCAAAACACTTTGTACAAATGTAAATTATACTGGTAAATAGAATCATATTTCTTAATACATTCACAAATTAATCAGATTTGCATTATCATTCTAGTAGTTATAAGATATATATAAAATTCAACTACTGCCAGATCATGTACAGAAATGAACATGAAAAGTTGTACTTTGACCCCTTACCAACCAATACTGAGATATAAATAAAATAATCCGCTTATTATATTGAAAGCTATGAACCTTGATAATCTCAAGCATCAGGATTGTGCTTAGATTGATTAAATTAGAAAATTAAGTCTTTATATTATTTATGTTAAGCTTATTGCGAAAAGAAAAATAATTGGAAATTGACTTTGTAGCCTATAAGCTTGGGAGCTGAAGTAAATAATGGCTGCTCATAAGTTGATCCAATCATGAACCAATTAAAAATCAATTACTCATTACTATACAACCCAAGAGAAAAAAAAAAATTATATAAAAAAATTATTATCCTAGCAGATCTCACCCAAAGAAACGATTCACGGATTCAGCAATACAGCTAAGGTGTCTCTATCAACTGTCTAATGCATCATTAAAGTATAACAATAATATAAAGGTGGCTAAAAAATTGATGAAGGATATGCAAACTGTTTAAAAGAATAGACATGCCAACTGAGGATCTAATTGCATGATTGATATTGTCTTCTTTATTTTCACTTGTTTATAATACAAAATATTTGGACTAATTTTACATAATAATCAGAAATGGGAAAGGAGCAAAACAGGCTAGTGCTTACTGCAACTTCAGTAGCTTTCCTGCTTCTTCTTGCCTGGCTTTTTGCTGTATTTTTTGCCTCAGGCGTCACACCGTTTGAGTCATGTAAGTATCATTTTCATTACATTCAGCATAAAAAAAGAATTGTGAACAAATTAAGTTTGGTGATTAATTTAAGCTTATTGTTAATTAAGTAGGCTAATTAAAGTGATTTAATTATGAAGGGAAGCAGCAGTTGTTAAATTTCAGAGGCAATTCCAGCAGCAAAAAGGATGCCAAAGCCATTGAAATAAGTGATTCTTTAGCGTTCATGTTAAGGAGACTTGTGAGAGGTTCTTTCTTCGTTCATCTCTATCATTCTAATAATACAATAAGCTGTATTTATGAAAAATACAGATAGATGGATATGGTTTATGAAAATGTTTCAATGCATGTGTGCAGATCAAAATAGGATCCAGCTTGACACAACAGGCTTTACTTGCGACACCGATATTAACTCGGAAGTGTGTGTTGCAAACGGACCAGTTAGGATTGCCTACAATGCATTAACAGTTTACATTGAATCCACTCAATCCCAAGTGAAACGAGTGATTAGACCATATCCTTCAAAACTTGCAAAGGAATATGTTACACCAGTGCAAATAGTTAATGGAGATGCTGATCATTTGCCTGCTTGTCATTTCATTCATGATGTTCCTGCTGTGGTTTTTTCTACCGGTGGCTTTGGAGGAAACCAATTTCATGAATTCAATGAACTTATCATCCCTTTATTTATCACCAGCCGTCATTTCCGCTCCCAAGTCAAGTTTGTGATCATAGATTATAAGCCCTGGTGGGTGAGTAAATACAGCAAAATTCTATCGCTTCTGACTCGTTATGAGGTTATAAATCCAGCAGCAGATGGTAATGTTCACTGCTTTCCTGGAGCTGTTATAGGGCTCAAGTACCATGGCTTTTTAGCTCTCAACAGCACCGATATTCCAGGAGGGTACTCAATGCTGGATTTCAAGCAGTTCCTAAGAGAAGCATATAGTCTGAAAATTGAGCATGTTTCCGAGATAAAGAGAGAAAAACCAGTTCTAATTTTCATATCTCGTGATAATTCAAGAAAGTTCCTAAATGAAGATGAAATGGTGGTTATGATGGAGGAATTGGGATTCCAAGTTGTTGTGACAAGGCCTAACAGGATGTCAAATTTGAACAAGTTTGCTGAGGTGTTGAACTCATGTAGTGTAATGGTTGGAGCACATGGTGCTGGTCTAACAACTGAGCTGTTCTTGCCTGCAGGGGCTGTGATGGTGCAGGTCGTTCCACTGGGGCTGGAGTGGGGTTCAACTTACTTCTTTGGTGTACCGGCAAGAGAAATGGGTGTGCAATACTTGGAGTACAAGACTGAACCAGAGGAGAGCACTCTCATAGAGACTTATAGTAGGGATGATCCCGTCATTACTGATCCAGCATCATTATTCGCAAAGGGCTACTTTGCTGCAAGGGCTGTGTATATTGATGCCCAGAATTTGAAGATCAATTTAACCAGGTTTAGGCAGACAATTGTTCATGCAATGGAACATATTAGAATGTCAAGTCCTCTAGACTGAGGAATTGCAATTTCGAAAATGATGCTTGTAATTTGATGAGAAGTTAAGAAATATATATAGCGAAAAAGGTCCCATAGAATCACCTACAGCATGCATATCCTCACTTTTTCCCAAGTATATAATAGGCATTATTACACAGCTTTGTTCCTATCTCAAGTCAATAAACCAACTATTATAGACACTATTACTTGTAGGCTAACTTATTGGTTCTTGCCATATCTTCTATCGCTGACAATTTTTCAGTGAAATCTAACGCAATAGGCTATTCTATGATATCATTAGAGGATTATCCAGCACAATCATAAACAAGGAACAAAGCTACTTACATCATACAAAGCAGACGATTTGGAGTTGCACCTTGTACTGAAGGTATGTAGGACCCTCATCTTTCTCACTTCTGCAAGTTCTAGGAAAGAGAAGAGAATCAATAAAACTAAACATCTCGGAGAGAAAGATAGAAGTGTGGGAAGACTAAGAGAAGTGAATTTCTAGCAAGAAAGATGTAAGACAAAATTTTTTAATGAAGGAAGATGAGCAGTCAAAGAAACTAAAAAAATGTCTTTATAGCCCATAGGCTTGCCAGACAAAGTAAACGATGGCTAATGATAACTTGATTGAATAAACAAGCAATTAAGAATCAAATACTAACAACTCCTCAGAAATTAATACATAAAAACTGGTGCTCTAGAAGAACTTACACACAGAATGATTCTGCATACAGCTAAGTTGTCCCTATCCATGGTCAAATACATTAAAAGAATAACATAAAGGGTTGCAAGCTATTGAAACATATAGACTCACCAACTGAAGATTATTTTTGCTTAAGTAAGGTGGAATTCTCCTCTATCATACAAGTCTGAAATAGAGAAAAAGGAATGGGAAAGGAGCAAAAGAAGCTGGGGCTTGGTGCAACATCATTAGTTTTTCTATTTCTTCTTACATGTTTTTATGCTGCACTCTTCACATCAAATTTGACACCATTTCAGTCATGTAATTTCCTTAAAAAACCTGGCAAAATTAGATACGGTGACTTTGAATCTTTTGTTCATTAACTAGGCTAACTAGAGCTGTTTCATTTTGAAGGGAAGAAAAAGTTATCAAATTGGAGAGGTATCCACAGCAAAAAGGCTGATAAAAGCATAGAAATCAATGAGTCCGTGGAGTTTCTGTTAAGAAGACTTGTGAGAGGTTCTTTCTTCATCTATGAACTCTAGTATTTTCATGTACAACTATATTTGAAAAAAAATAGTAGGTGAAAAACAATTATAGTAAAAGCTATTTATTTAATAAATAATGTAATAAAATGTTTCAATCTGCTTACAGGTGAAGATCGTGTAAAGCTTGGCATAACGGGCTTTTCTTGCCACACCGACCTTCACTCTGAACTGTGTCTTGTAAACAAACCTGTTAGAATTGACGACAACGCATTAACAATTTACATACCCTCCTCTCAATCCTACGTAAATCGGACAGTTAAGCCGTATGCAAATAGAGATGATGGGACTGCAATGAGTAGAGTTTCACCAGTGCAGATAGTCAATGGAGATATAGATGCCCCTGCTTGTCGTATCACTCATGATTCCCCGGTAGTTGTTTTCTCCTCCGGTGGTTTCACAGGAAATGTATTCCATGAAATAAATGAAGTTATCATTCCTTTATTCATAACTACCCGCCACTTCCGATCCCACCTGAAATTTCTCATTACTGATTACAAGCCCTGGTGGGTGAGTAAATACAGCAAAGTTCTAACCCATTTGTCCCATTATGAAGCCATAAATCCAGCAGCAAATGGTAGCGCTGTTCACTGTTTTCCAGGAGCAGTCGTAGGACTTATGTACCATGGTAAGTTAGCCCTCAACACCACTGATATTCCCGGAGGGTACTCTATGTTTGACTTCAAGCACTTCCTCAGAGAATCCTACAATCTGAAAATCAAGAATGTCCCTGAGATAAAGAGAGAAAAGCCGATACTAGTCCTCATATCTCGTAAGAAATCAAGAGTGGTTTTGAATGAAAATGAAATAGTGGTCATGATGGAGGAGTTGGGATTTGAAGTTGTTGTGACAAGGCCTAACAGGATGTCAAATTTGAACAAGTTTGCTGAACTGGTGAACTCTTGTAGCGTTCTGGTCGGAGCTCACGGTGCTGGCCTGACAAACCAAGTGTTCTTGCCTGATGGAGCAGTGATGGTGCAGGTGGTGCCACTAGGGCTGGAGTGGGCTTCAACTAATTACTACGGTGCACCGACAAAAGAAATGGGCGTGCAATACTTGGAGTACAAGATTGAACCAGAGGAAAGCTCTCTCGTGCAGACTTATGGTAGAGATCATCCAGTTCTTACTGATCCTCAAAGTGTATTCGCCAAGGGCTATTATGCTGCCAGAGCTGTGTATATTGATGGCCAGAATTTGAAGATCGATGTAAAGAGGTTCAAGGAAACCATTGTTCAAGCAAAGGAACTTATTGGACGGTCTAGTCCTCTAAATTGAGGAATTGCATGATCAGAAATGATATTTGTAATCAAATACAGTAGATAGAAAATTTATGTGTAGAATTAAAAGGCAATAAAACTATCCCACAGATTTAGCTACCGAACACAATAAATTTACACATCCACATTATCTTGGAAGTCGCAAGCGATGTTACTGGTCATAAGACATAACTTTCTTTTGTTTTTCAGTTTGGTAGGTCAACAATTCCAAAAATCTGTACAGAACAATAATTATCATGGAGTAAAAACACCATGTTTTCCCAGCAGTCTCAAGTTGTCAATGGATGGAATCCAACTAAAGTTACCAGCGATACAATATTGTTACAGGATTATCCACCTTGATAGTGAACAAGAGTATTATCATATCTCAAAACCGGACTTGCGGGTGGTACTATGAAGTCAAATGATAGTTCAGTCAGATGACAGAACTCTCTAATTCCAATTAATGCGTTTAGCAGAGATAAGTGGACTCACGCAACGTACGAAGCATCATGGAAGCGGCAGAATTCTCTGCATCCTTTACTCTTGACTTTTCGTCTCCCATGATAGAAAGCACACCATCTGAAGTTGCAATCTGAACTGAAGACATAAATTTCTTATCATGTGAAGGACCGTCATCTTTCTCAATCCTACGAGTTCAAGGAAAGATGAAAATGGATTATACATCTTAGTTGGAAGATAGAAGACTGGGAAGGCTAAGAAATATACAGAGCATGAAACTGTTATACAAAGGAAAATGAGCAAGCATATGTGAACTTATTAATTCAGAATTCAGACAAATTTTAGTCAATTCAAATAAATGAATACAGCGTGACATAAGATCACTGATGGACCGAAGAATTCAACCGTGAGCAAACTATTGGGTTGCATTGTTCAGTAACTGAAAGAACACATCAAACGTAAATGATTCTCATACAAGCTAAAAGATATAGATATACGCATATAGCGCACTATTTATTATAAATTTGAATTCTTACATACAATATCCGTGAGAAACAAATTTACATTGGTATAAAATATCATGTGACAAAACTATTGTATTCAGGCATCATTATATAAATATGTTCATAGCAGAAGTGAATATACAAGTTTATCATCAAAAGAAGGATTAAGGTTAAAACACAAAAGAATTGCTACAAAGTTAAACTAAAATTATAATTTAATTACTGATAGGTTAAAGTTTCATACTTGTAATTTGGTTTGGGCCACTTCTTCTTGCCACAGAGTTCATGCAATTTCTGTTTGGCTGCTTCGATCTCAAACTTCCCGTCAATATCATCAAAAATTTCACTGAACCCGCCATTAACTGGCATAGATTGTGCTAACTTTTCCAAAGCTTCCCTTGCAGCATTAAGCTTAGCAATTTCTTTCTGTTCGGAAGAACCCGAGGCTACAAAAATGCCATCCACGTATACACTGGCAATATTTTTTCTATTCTTTTTCCAGTGCTTGATGTCAACTTGCTTTCCATTTTTCTGACATAACTTAAACAACAGTGTCACCGGTTGGGGCTGTTGCTGTAAGTCTTCAAGGGTTACTATTGGCTCTAAAAGACCCCTAAAGATCTAGAAAACATTCAAAAGCAATTATCTTTAGTCAACACTACAGAACAACTCTAAAAAAAATGTCAGAAAGATTATATAATAGTGTACTGTTGAGAGATAATTTAAATTAACTAACGGACCATCCAGAGCCTTTGAAGATCAAAATCAATGTCTACATAAATTGCAGCCGCTATAGATTCAACAATATCAGCAAGAACCTTTGGTGCTTTCACTAATCCACCATACACAGCCGTATTATCTTCATGGCTCACCGCTTCGGCAAACTCCCTAACCTACAAACATTCCCAAAAAAAAAAAAAAATTTAATGATATAATGCTACTATTTGAAAGTCAGGTACTACTACAATTCTCTTCTTCATAAGACACTATGCAATCGAAATCACTAAAGGCATTTCCAAAATTTTTAGGCTTTACAATCAATCAAAAGAAATTTTAAAGCTTTGCACTAATATTTTTAACCCCACCCCCCCAAGAAAAAAAAAAGAGAAAAGTAATTCAATGAATCAAACTTAAACCTATACCTTATCATCAAGAGCAGCAGCAGTGTGTCTGACAAACCTATAAAAGCCGTGCTTGACGGCCACGCGCGCTAATTTCTCGGTACTGATATTGGCGGCGCGTAGAAGCGACAGCTGTCCAGGATCCAAGTGAGGGTAAGCCAAGAACACGTAGTTACTCAAGGCCAAGCCCAAGGCGGCGTCGCCAACGAACTCGAGCCGCTGATACGACGTCGAATCGGTGTACGAGGAGTGCGTCAAGGCTTCTTCGAGAAGGCGTTTGTTTTTGAAGCTGTAGTTGATGATGTTCTCCACGTAGAAAACCGCGTCTTCCATCTCGGGAGACGGGAGTGAGAATAGCATCGCCGCCTTCAGCTGCTGGTAATCGGTGACGGTGGCGCGTGGGAGCGTGGAGAAGTCGGGGTTCATTCTTTTTTGAGAGAAGCGGTGAGTCAGTCACTGGGTCGAGTGGACTGAAGACTCGGGGTTTTAGAAAGAGAGAGACTTATAATTGCTTTTGAGTTTGAGACGGAATGTTGGCGCGTGAAGAGCAGAGGGGAGACTCAGAAGTCAAAATTGAAGTGGATTTTTTTAACTCGTTAACAAGTGGGTGACATCAAAAGTGGAACGTGAACTTTAAAGTAGGGGCACAAGTAAAATTTTAAGCATGCTGTGTTGGGCAAGACACAATTATTATTATTTTTATTTATTTTAGGGTTTAGGATAAATAATGACGATGTTTGTGTAAATATATATTCCAATCAGAATTTGTAGTTATATTAAAATAAAAAATAAGATAACAGATATAAAAATATATATTTTAATATAATATATTTTTGTCTTAGAGCGCATTAAAATTTATATTTTTTATCTTTCAACTTATTCCTGATTTTAATATAATTATAATTCCTGATTGAAAATCCTCTATGTATATATGAGTGTGTATGTTTATATCTTTTAACTTATCCTAAGTAAAGTAAGAGATTTCATAAAATTATTTTTATATTTTATTAGTATTCTCACTTTATTAGAAAGTAGATGCACTCACTTGACCTAAGTCCTAAGAAGTCCATTATATACCACTAGAACTATATATATATATCAAGATTGAAGAAAGTATTATTAGTAATTGACAAAACTATGACTTTATACTACAATGGTAAAAATTTTCTAAATTTTGATAAAGTGATGATGGCTACAAACTCTTGTATAAATTTATTTTATACGATCTGATTTGATATTAACTCATTGGTTGAATGAAAATACAAAATAATAAAAACAAATCATGTGGACCTAAAAATATTTAATCAATTTGTACAAAAATTTATAACTATATTATTACTCATTTTGATATATGCCAAAAATCACATGGTACACTGGTACTGGAAATTCTTACAGTTATTAAAAAAAATAAAAAATTGACATGAATTTTAAAGTGATATTTATTAATAGTTTTTTCACATTCTATTAAAGTGAACATTTGTTGAAAATTTTCTGTTTATATATTAATAAAATTATAGATTTTTTTCATACCTTTTAAAGAATTTATTAAACCCTTTGGAAAAGAAAAAGGGATTTATTATACTATTTATTGCCACACTAATTAGGTGATAATCTTTTTAGGATTTTTAATACGATTATCAGACTATTTTACGTGCCATTTATTAATTAAATGATGATTAAAATTAGGCTTTAAAAGTCATTCATAACATTATTTATTTCCAAATCCAATCCATCCAATGAATGCCGCCAACTTGCCAAAAGGGGCGCAAAACACAAGAAAAGAATTATTATATCAGTAAAATTTTAACTCTGCAAAAGATAAAATGATGAGCATCGCGGACCCGAATGCAGAAAATAAAGGCGACTACTATTTGCAAAAGGTGCAATGGTGAGTCATCACGGACCCCAATACGGAAAAATAAAGACAACTAAAGTTTGAGCATGATAGCCATTCAATGTAAAATAAAATGTGAGGTAGAAGATAAGCTATGGAGCTAGCTCGGTGATTAAACCAACTTTCTTGTTTTCACCCGACCTCATCTCTCTCACACACCCAATAATTACAGAAACTAAAAAACTACAGAACTTGACATAAACAAAAAGGTGAAAATGTTTTGAATCAGCCTATGATGCGCAGTTTGGACCTGCAACTATGGGCATCAAATGGATTGAAAATTTGGTTTCCTTCCAATTCAGCTCACCAGCATATGATCGAATCCCGCTCCAGCCTGAAGTGTTGGAACTCGATTGACTCCAACATTATGAAGCAGCTGTTGCAGCCATCTCCTTGTTGTTGGATCTTCCTGCCGACATTGATAGAAAAACATATAATGTCGGGGTGGGCCAAACCGAATGTGAGAGCACACAGAACAAAAAAAAAAATGGAAAGCAACATAAAAAGATTCAAGTCCATCGCTAAGTTAGATGAGATAATTCTCTTTTGAAGAGATTATAAGTTGAGTAACTGACCCATTAGACATAAGGATCAAAGTTTCAGTCGGGTTCATTTGATATTCAAAAATTAAGGCTACATCATATGGAATCCAAACCCCCCAAATGTATGTGACTGAAGCTCATTCACAGGTAATGAAATATAAAGAGAACAATATAAATATTTACTGTTGGTACTTACACGAAGGCAACTACTGAAGGTGGCATCTCTTAACATGTCTGGAAGGCAACTTCTTAGTGCGTCACAAGCCCTGTGATAGAACAGTCAAACAAAATGTCTATTAAGAACCTGAACCAGAACCAGAAACTTGCACTAGAAAATGAAAGAAACGAAATGGGAGAAGTAAGGAAATCTGTTTAGCTAAACAACCTTGGATTGTCTGACAATCGCAAATAACATCGAATAATATGCTTTAGCAGCCGCGAAGAAGGTTGCTCAGCAAGTGCCGCAACCATGTTCCCCAAAACTCGCCCTACTGCAAAAAACCTCTCTGCTGTAGTACAAATATAATCCAAGCCCACATCATCCAACAATATTTTCTGCACTATAAATGTGGCGACCTGCCATCACAAAAGCTTTAGTCCAGCATTGATGGATCCATGTGTTTGAATACAACTCCTTTCTCATTAAGGGGGGAACTTAAAAAAGTGGGTTGGCTTCAGTAACAAATGTCAAAGTGCAAAAACTGAGTCCATATCTACATTTTCAAATTTCCAATTTTATCATCTCCACAATATTTGTTAATAGATAATGAAAATATAAAGCAGTAGCTCTTTTGAGATCTCAATGGCAATCTGTCTTCCATAAACAGCCTCAAAATACTTTCTGAGTGAATCCAGAATCAACTGAAATTAAATACTTTTAGCGGATCAACTGAGGTTGTTGAAAGACATTGTTTTCTACATACTTTCCGAGCAGAAATTCCATGTCAAAAGAAACAATGCCTTTTCACATGGCATAACAGGTGAAACAGAGAAAATGGAAAATTTTAATATATAAAGCACTCAGAAAAGAAAAGTCTATGGAATCAGCACACTCAACTGTTTTTGACAACTCGCTGCCCATCTCCATGGTCCGCAGGCAGAGTGGGATTATTTCTGTTGAAAGAAGGAAGCTAATAACTTCTGTGTCATCAACCTGCAATGGAAGGAGGATACAACAATCATCTTTATTAGAAAGAAAGACCTATCAAATGAAAATGGACAAGAAAAAAAGACCTATTAAATGAAAATGGACAAGAAAATATATGAATTGGAGCAATTCGAAGTCAGTGATGATTAAGTACCTTCACCAGGGCACCAATAACACCTAAGCTTGTAAGTCTCAAGTACTCAAAGGGCCTTGACTTGCTAGTTGTATTCAGGAAAGGGTACAAATACAATGGTATATGAGCTGCAAGGGGAAACAATCAGCTGAAAGAATTGTCCCATAACAAATAAAAGGTAAAAATGCATCTTCTCAAACAACCATCTCTGATAGAAAATTTGTGCTGGTTCTTGAACTGAAAAAGAAAAATCATCTAATGAATACAGCAAGATTACGAAGATTACCATTGAGAAATAACATCCTTGTGTCTGGATGGGAGGCTACACACTGTAAAAGAACATTGTGAAGCATTAATAACTTTTGCCTCCAAATTGACAAATTTACAGCAATTGAGATAACAAAATAACACAACTATGTGCGTAAATAATTGACGCATAAGTACAAGAAGTAAGCATACAAGACATTAAACTTATATTTTTAAACCAGTTTGACTGACTTTCAATGCAAGCACGCGAATCTTCGAAAAATACCATTCTTTTACTGTAGTGTGCAGCTATTAATCCTCAGTTAGAGAGGAGATTTATCATCATGCAGAATGAAAACTCACATCCTTTTGCTCTTTTGTCAGTACAGAGACATTATTCAGGACAAATAAAACACTCAACATCCTAGTTCATGTCCCAAAAATGCAACATGAGGCAAACTACCACCAAGGATAGCGAAGACAGTTAACAAGAAGGATTAGACAGTTAACTCTCTCTCGGACACTACTTAAGTACATTTGAGGTGAAAACGAAAAACAGTAAATACATTGATGGATATTCCTTACTCTAACAGCAGAATTTCTTAACATTACACGTGAACTCAACAATGAATGAAAATGTACAGAAGAGCCTTCCAATTTTTCAGATGTAACAACTATAAGTTCATTAGTTCAAGATGAATCAATAAGTTAATAGCAAAACGTCAAGATATGAAACTGACCTGAAGAAGAGCAAGTGCATTGCAAACTCGGTTTGATTGTGCAGGAGTAAGGTTTGGCGGTGATAGAACAGGGTATATTGACACTATCTCCTGATAAAAGGTGGTAAAACGTGTGAATCCAATATGACAAACAGAGAAAATAATAACCGACTACATTACAACTCAATTATTACTGCATTCCCGCACAGAGACAGACATGAAGCACAAAAAACAACAGATGATCTCCCCAGAAGTTGATTATAAAGACAATAAGCAAACACCAGGCTTTCCATAAAAAGCATCTACATTCCATGTTCCTCATAACCATTCATCCTGCTGCTTTATAATTAATCCTTTCTCAAATTATGACATCAGAACAACATAAATTATCCCTAACTCAACAACATATAGTATACCATAACTTTTAAAAGAAAGGCAGAAGCTTCAGTAAGGTGGAAAAACATAACGAAAGAAACAAAGAGCCTCCTCTTGTAAGCACAACTATATTGCTGAATGAGCTATATAAAATTATGAGAAATGATGGGCCGAGGGAAGAAACACAATAATAGAAGACCAACAATAAAGAGCATACCTGTAATAATGCAGCAATAGTACCAAAAGAATTCCACAACAAGGGAGCCAAATCTTGAAATAATTCTCTCTTCTAAAAATAAAAACAAAAACAAAACATAAGTTTATTAGGCATACCTGTATGAGTGCAGCTATAGTACCAAAAGAATTCCACACGAAAGGAGCCAAATCTTGAAATAATTCCTTGTTCTAAAAAATGAAACCAAAGGCGGACACTAGTTTATATACAGCACACAAATCTCAAACACTTAAACTGCATAAACCACATAATAGAACGAGCATCGGCAGCATGCATTCACATACGTCAACTTTAGTCATTGCACAAGTGAAAACCTATCTCCACAGACCATCTAATTCTTTGGAGCAAAATTTGAACACGACGTATTATGTTCCAACTTCACTTTGGTTAATAACAATAAACAAACTCATTTCACACAGAAGAATTGGAATTCCCTCTTGATCTAACCTTTGAAGGTTTTGACATGTGAGCATTTCCATCCACGTTCTCTACTCTTTTATCTCTACTCTTTTATTATATTTGCGATTATTAAATACCAATCACATGCATGTATCTACGGAGAGCTCAGATCAAAAGGGAATCCTGATTCGAAGAAGACAACGAAAACACCAATGTTGGACAAAGACCACCTTGAAACCAAATATAATCCGCACTGCTCTTACTCTTAGGATCATGAAAAAAGGAACCACATGTGTATACTCATTAGCCATGTTTACATGTCCACATCATCAATCAAAATTATAATAATATTGCATTAGCATCAAATTTGATTTCAGTCAAAGCCCTAGCTTCTAATTTATAGCCATGAAAATGTATATAAATAAGAAAGTAATAATAAAACCAAAAGTGAGGCTCTAGGGTTTAATTATTGTAAAAAAGGGGCGACGATAAATTTACCTTTGATAATTCAAGAAGAGCGTTTTCTCTTAAATCCGGATTGCTTAGGTCGAGTACCAAATGTTCAGCTGACGCCATTTTCCGGTCCTTGTTAGCTCCAGCTCCTGCAGCGGCGCTTGGGCTCGACGCACTGGGCCCACCGCCGAACGACGCGTTCATCGACAACGCCTGCGGCAGATTCGCCATTCTCTCTCTCTCTCACTCAACTTCCTCACGATTTTTCTGCAAGTTTCTTTTCGGTATTTACAAAGCAAAGCGGAGAGACGGAGACAAACTGTTTCCTTCTGCTGCGTTTTAGTTCTGACGTCTGGAGAATTCGTGCCACGTGCCTTGCATGCGCGTGGGGTGGCGAGGCACTTGTGTAATAGATTTTGAACGTTAGTTTTTGTAATTTTTGCCCTTTTTATTTATGTTTGCGTTTGTCGTTTGAGGACCCTTTTGCAAAGTAACGTTCAATCTAGTTCCTTCTAAGAATTGTGGTCAAAATTGGAGGCATTCATATTAAAAATTGTTTTAGTATTTTTTTTCTTTATTTATTAATAAATGAAAATGATTATACGAATTATAATCATAACGCAAAGTGATAAATAATAAAAAATATGCTATAACTTTAATAGTGTGGTTATAAAAATGTACTCCATTGTCTAATATTACGGGACCCTTCATATAATATTGTACCATTGTAACATAATCTCTATTCATCAACAGATGTCATACCAATTTTATTTGAAGAAAAAAAAAGAGAGATTGTCAATTTCCCCTTACTGTAATTAATATATACCATTTACTCCCTTATTGTTTTTATAATAGTCAATAACCTCCATGACAGCATAAATTTATAATATTACCCTTATTTTCGAATATACTTTTATTCATATTTATTATAAATTAAAAAAATCATATGAATATAAATTAAAGCAAAAAAATTAAGTATTAAAAACAATAAATATATGTTTTGATGTAAAAAAATTAATAATAAAATATTTTTCTTGGACTTTTTTTATTTTATAAATATTTGCTTATAATAAATATATAAGAAAATTATTATAAAATGATAAAAAAATTATTATAAGAAAACTTGAATGATAAATAAAAAATAATATAAAATAAATAATAAAATATTTTTCTTGTACTTTTTACATTTAATTTTAAAATATTGTAAAATATTTATTATAAGAAAATGTTTATAAAATAAAAAATACAAGAAAAATATTTTATTATTAATTTTTTGTTCACAATAAAACATATTTTTCTTGTTTTTCTATTAATATGATTTTTTTATTTTATAATAAATACGAATAAAAGTGTATTTGAAAATAAGGATAATATTGTAAACTTATGCTGTTAAGGGGGTTACCCAAAAAAAGAAAAATTAGAGACCCAACTTATGCACAATTATAAATTAAAATTTTAAATACAACCTAAAAATATTATGAACACTTTGGACTAAAGTGATGAATTCAAAACCTTGACACAAGAAACGACGGCGTTTTGTTCTGTTTAATGTTCAGCAAGTCACGAGCAAACTCACGTGTGGTCACTTAAGTTTTCAAAACGACAACTAACACAAGCGTTTTGATAACGGTTTAAGTGACTTATGTGATATAGCACGTGAGTTGAATCTAAAGTTTGTTAAGCTGTTGTATGCATGTCAAAAACCTCAGCAATCTGGGTTTTTTAAGCTACGATTATATGAGCTGTTCAGTTGTTGAGCTTCATCAATAATCAGAGAGCAATCCAGGAGAGTTGAGAGAGAGAAAATCCATTTTCTTGTTCTTGTTTGTACACTCTGTAATTGCTCTGTATTTTCACTAAGATTCATCAATGAAACTCTTTACTGTGGCTTCTCCTGTGAATGTAGATTATGCATTCTTGCACAATTGAACCACAAAAAACTTGTCTTCTTTGAGTGTGTGTTTGTTCATCAATCTTGTTTAGATTTCTGGATTCAGATTGTTTTGCATCTTCCACAAAAGGGTTGTTCTGAATTGACTTGTCAGGATTACTTAATTGGTCTGTTAAGCATCTTGAGTTGATTTTGTCTGTGATCTTAGGCAGTGCATTTGAGTTGCTAAGATTGTTAAAGCATTCAAAGCACTACAAACACAATTCAGTTTCCAATAATATCTAAACTCAAAATGTCATAATTCTATGGATAAAGAACTCACAAAAATTCGCAAGACAAGGATGCCCCTGAATTTATACCCACTTCATTTTAAGCTTTCGGACCATGTTGCAATGAAGATGGCAACATTATATCAGAAAATTATGAACTTGGTTAAATAGTGTACTAAAACATTATTTCAGATCGACAAAAATACACTGCAATAGAGGATAGAAACACATAAATCAGTATAACTTTTAAGAAATTGTAACATCAAAATTTTCATCCTGCAATGTAACTTGTTTAGCATTTGAGCAATGAGCAGGAATGCATTTGTCTGCATTCTCTACTTACATGAAAGCGGGAGAAGATTTCTTCCATCAATTTGTTCCAACGAGGCCTCTTCTTCAAGCATCATCACCAATGGATTCACCATGTTGCCTTACGTACACATAAGGTTGGTATTTGCAAATTTAGCACGAAGAAGCTTCTGTGACAAAAATTAGTCGGCCATTACCAGCAGGTGTAGCAAAATATTGGTGCATTGGACAAATGCATTTCTTCCTTTTCACAAGCTGATTTGGTTTCTGAATTATGGACATCTTTCCATCAATGAGAAAATTTCTCATTGGAAGTGATTTAACAAAGATGTAATCACAGTCAACAAACAACCAAAACTAGTCTTCTCGTTATTGGAATTCTGCAAGTATCTTTACGGAATGCAAAATGACTTAGATTCTTAAGATCCGGCTTAGTTTATAAACCTGTGAATATGGAAGAGATTAGTTCCTCGTGAGACATGTGGCAAAGGTTATAACAGAATATTGCGGCAAAATTTACCAACCTGGGCAGTCCTACTTGGTAAAGGCACCTCTATGCAGTTTCGCAAACCATCAACTCTGCAAAGACAGGAGTAAAATCATGCAAAAGAACCAAACAAAACAGAATTATTAGAAAGATATGGAGAGCATCAAGAAAAGTTATTAGTTACTACCTTTTGCCGATGGTCCTTTGAAGATATTGATGCTCCTTAATAAGTCCTTGACCTCCAAACTTACTTTCATCGGTATTTAATATTATCTGTACCATAAAAAATATTGCTCTAGTTAAACTGCAGGAATCTAGGTGCAACAAATGCTAACAAAAACCCCAAAAAAAAAATGTTGTTCTTTTCAAAGCCTAACAGTCCACAGCATATTAACAGCTCAACTTGCCCAATACACTTGCATTAAAGCAACGGTACTTTATATTTTGGGTATAAATATGTTTCACCCCTGGGAATCATAATATTCCCAGAGATCGTTTTCACAGTACGAATTAGACTTCAATATGCTACTGATAGAAGTTACTACAATTCGCATTGAACAATACTTGATACTCTCCAGCTTCTTCCACGCCCACAGAGTAGTTTTCATAAGAATCTGTTGGATGAAAGTTGAATATGAAGACAAGAGGACCTCTCATATAAGATATTACCTGTGAACAGCCAGAACTTGCAGCAGTTAGTAGCAAAATTATGTGCCATTCAACAAAAACTAAAATATATGTAAAATTTTTTTAATAATGTAGAATAAAAATCAGCTGTAAAACAGAAAGTGACGAGCATGTAAATTATGCATTACAAACAATACTACCATATGCACATTAATAGTTCAGCAGAAGATACATGAATTAAAAGAATCACTGTTTAAAATTTGAGAGAGCAAAAATTGAAAAGGTATATTGTCTATAAAACACAGTGTCACTATGAAAATACTTTATGGCGAAGACTTACAACACTGAAAATTTAGTTTGGTTAATGCATTATTAACTTGTAAAACTGTTACAACCTCTATGTCTATAGAAAACTGTTGGGTTATCCCACCCCTAGTAAAAAACATTCAAAACATATTCCCTTGCAAACAAACATGTAGGCATGAGTTCACCAATGCAAGCAGATCCACTATAAGCCGGCAAAAGGCGTTGATTTGATGAATAAGCTGAAGATGCATCAAGGATTACAATGACAAGTAATTGAAAGGAAGAGGTTTTTATATACCATCTTTGCATCATTCACATGGTGAACGCTAGGCGAACCTCTCAAAAGCGCCTTTGCATTTTCATCCAACTTCATCAGCTCCTAGAAAGAGCAAAAATGTTGTAAATTGGTACCAGTGCCATCAATCTATATCTTGCTCAGTGACTAAAAAGACAAAATAAGAAGTTCATGAAACAAGTGTAGATGGCATCCAAATAAAATCATGTGCAGCATACTCCATTCGAATGGCAGCAGAATATTATTAACAGAAGCCTTAAGGTCAGTTCGAACAGAAAAAGAAACCTTCTTATCATATGTAAATAAACTAAAATAAAGGCTGTAATATTAAGTGAACTAACACCTGATCAAAGGAATATAAGTTGGAATGTAATCTGTTGGCCAGCAAATCCCAGCGACGATTGGCAAGAGAAAATGAGAAATTGTTGCTCGGCATTGGGAACTCGATCCTCTGGTTCATGAAAAATCATCAATCAGAAAAAATAATTATATTCAACGAATTCAACAATCTGAACAATAAAACCTCACCCTTGTGTGGCCAAATTCATTGCCCATGAAGTTGAGATAAGCATGACCACCAATAGTAAATGTAATCAATCTGATCATCTGTATCAAGACAAAATAAAACTAATTAAAATATATGTATCAAACAAAAGAATGAATCAACTGGACATAAAAAGTTTTATGCAATTTATAACAGTGACAATGGTGACACCCATGCTACGCCCAAATAAAAAAAGGGTTTCTACTTTCTAAAGCTATTGAAAAAATTAAGCTGTTGAATCATTAGCATGTGGAACATTCAGAAAGCACTGCCTTTAAAAAAGGAGTAAAATGATAATTGTGCCTACAAATGTAGAATCTATTTTACGAGGAAATAAAAAAGGAGAAGAAAGAATAAAATACAAGTGTATGGCATACTTTGTGCAGTGAACACCCTCTCAGCAACAAATTATTTGTGTCAGGAGAATGCTCTAAGATTTCACCAAACAATATCTCTGCAAATGACTGCCCTCCAGATATGGACTACATGCAAAATTGTTAAAGCAGGCTGTAGTCATTATCCAAATGCGTATAAATTAAAATCCGTAGAAAATTTAACTTTGATGTGAAACAAGAGATTAAAGCAGGTGATTACCTGATTATGATTTTCAGCATACATAAGCATCTTATCGGAATATTGTCCATTGCCCACTAATGTGCTGACAATCTGCATGATAGAATCAAGTTCAATAAATTTTGAAACTGGAGGACATTGATTATAGAGATAATTCGCAAAGCAACAACAAAATTTCATTTAATGCTGAAATAACATCCAATAATCAAATAACAACCTTGCTCATGCTCCATTCATGATCAGGAGTATTCTCAAGAAACGACAACCACATCTCTGATGTAGAAAGATTGAGAAAATAATCAAATCCCAATCCACCTTGAGTAGTTGGTTCACATAGTCCAGGATAATATGTTGCCTGGAAAAGAAGAGGACCTTTTAGAGTGAGTAATGCTTGTTCAATCTTAACCATAATAAGAAGGCCAAGACAAAATGCTGAGTTTTGATTGTGAACTGAAAAGCACACAAACTGCAATACATACATCTTCAGCAATTGTTATAATATTTGGATGAAGAGCATGCAGTATCTCATTCGCCAAAATAAGATATAATAATGCATCCTTGTCAACATATTGATTGCAGTACCTGCAACAAGAACACTTCATGTTGAAATGAACATTGAACTGGCTGAAACAACGTTTACGGAGCAAACATATCAAGAATAACTGTGAAGTTGAATATTGGGTTTAATAGCAAATCAGTCAGTTTCCTCCCTACATTAACTTGGATCAACTTCACAGACACTGCATCACACAATCAATAATATTTCTTTTTATGGGCAAATGGCAGATATGATAATCAAAGACAAAACTGTTATCACAGGGCCCAAATGAAGAATTATATTATTTTGAGGCTACAATGAAGCAACACTTTTATAAGCTAAGGCATTCTGGTTATAAATCTCAAAAGCTGGCAACAAGGAAACCATAAGGAAAGAACACATGGACAAAATGTTATCAAAAATAGGATTTGATCAATGTTTGAATAGAAGGCCTTACTCCTCCAAGTCACCAGTTAAAGAAGCAAAACCATTGTGGGTATATATCATTGATGAGAGGGAATGGAACTGAAAACCATCAATCTGATATTCCACAACCCACCTGCTCAAAGATCATCACATAAGCAACAGTAATGTCTCCCATCTAAAGTAAATGTACAACATTTTATAGTTAAAAGATCAACCAATATCTAATAATATAAAGCATGCAGAATTAGGTACACACTTGCAGAATTGAAAATGATACATCCTCCTAATACTACATCTTGGAATTTAAAAATATAGAAGTTTGTAACATTTACCAATTCAGATTTGAAAGGAGAAAATGTAGCACATCAAGGTCACCATATTTGAACATCCTGGTTCCCCAATATTTGTGAAAACCTCGTTTACCTATTCAAGTAAGAAAATTTGGGCAAAGCAAAGATGTTAGTGAAACAGAAAATAGAATGATGCTACATCCGAGAACATGATACCAAGTATCACAAGTATCATATGTGCAGAATACAACACTACACAAAAGAATATGATCTATGTTGTATAAAAGTTGATAAAGTAGAGGGGCATGCAAAAGTAAGAACCTACTTTAATTAGAGAAGACAATTTTAGTCTGTCAGTATTAGCAACTTTTACCAGTGTGGAAGTAGCAGTCATTTGATCCATCAAACTGTGATAGTCCAACCATCTGGTCTGCCGCTGAGTAGGAATGGACAATGTCTAGGAAGACCAGCAGTCCTAGTCCTGTCAAATGAAAATGGTATTTAACATTACAGAAGCTATACTAACTGGCAACTGGCGACATCTTACAACACTATCATGTATTACATCTGTTCTTGAATCTGTAATACAATTTCAATATGAAAGTGCAAGCGCACAGCAATCTAAGGAGCTATAAAAGAGTATAGCAGTTGCTCAGCTGTGAAGAGCAAAAGGCAGTTGCTATGGTTAACCACTGAAATATAAAATTGAATGGAATCAAATGAAGAATGGTAACCATGTGCTTCGTCAACCAAGCGCTTGAAGTCATCAGGAGTGCCATATCTGCTGCTAACAGCATACAAGTTGGTGACCTGTATTACAGTGGAGATATTTTGTAACATCCATAGTACTATCTCAAATAAGTAATAAATCAACAGAAAGTGATAGTGAATGGACATATCTCAAAAACATAACAAAAATTTTTTTTTCTAGTAAACCAAAAGGGCAAAACATTTGAAAATATGAACATAGCTATTAAATGTGTTACATCCTCCAGTATTATGTGTAGCTAAGCTACAAATATCACACATGTGACATAAGTTTGCATCAACTATGAAAAATTATTACACTGTAACAAACTAGAAATGATTTAGCAATCAAATTTCAACTTTCCAATTACTAATTACTGATATCAGCATTTCATTTCGGATTATTATACACGACATGATCAATTATTAACCGGAAAGTAGGCTCTCTGCAAATTTGGGAACTCCAAATGTAAATTTTATCAAGTGTTCAATTGACAAATAGGAAAAAAAAATTAACTTACTCTATAACCAACTGTGAAGTAATCTTTGTGCTCAACAACACCAAATAACTGGATTACATTGTATCCAGCTTCCTTCACATGAGGAAGGACCTGAAAGAGAAAAGCTTTAGTGCAAACCAGGAGAAAAATGATTATTATATTACAATATAAGCCATTGGTAATAAAGCAACATTCATGAAGTTACCTTCTCTGTAAACTCGTTGAATGAAGATATTTTTGGCTCTGATCCACTTATTCCAACATGACATTCATATATACGCAAGGACTTTGGCACTTTGGGGCGTGTGTTTCTCCATTTATATGCAAATTCAGGGGATGGTTCCCAGTGGATTGCGAAAGCTTCCTTTCCATCAGCATCTGAATACGATGAACAGGATTCAGATAAAGAGAATGACATGCAACTTGCAGGTATATTGAAATCAAAGCAGAAGATACACCACAAAGCAAACGAAAGGCAATAATGAGTGAAGGAGTAGAGATGTTCAAGATAAGAATGAATAGTATGAACCAAGGCCATAGGCATGCAGAGTACAATCCGGAAGTTGTTAACAATAACAATAGGTAATATTCCTATCTAACTGATGTATACTCTCCCATTTAGAATCAATCAAGCTTATGATTTCAGAAATGTAGAGTAAAAGTTCCATGCCAATCAGAAACATTTTCACGATGCCATCATTCGGAGAATTATGATGCAGGAAACATTTGATAAATAGCTTGCCCTATTCATATTAATCAAACCACAAAAAGACCCATTACCAAAAGTAACTTGAATGTGTCAGTTAAAATCAGATAAACGTTAACTAGATACAGAACAAGGAGATCAGTTCCTCAATAGATTATCATGAACAAGCAAGAACGACTTCTAGCAGATGCAGAGCATATTTACCTGGTTGTACATAAGTAGCCCAAGCGGGTACTCTCTCCAATGGCCCATCAGGAGTGTTGAAATAAACCCTGTATTTGCTCCCGTGAGGAATTCCAGGAGTGTACTTCTTCAACCATGCCTTCCTTCCTTTACGTGTCTCTAACCAGTATGGAATGGGAGGTTCCTTTGAACGAAATTTTTCTTGCCACCGAGGATCACTAGCGACATTGAAGACATCATAATCCTTTCCATTATCAATAACATCATAAGAAGGCAGGTTACTTGGTAGATCATCTTTATGCCGTTCTTTCCACGCTTTATAAGTCGTTTGTGCATCCGGCATTTCCTCCAGTTCCTGTAATGTTTGAGGACCATTAGGCCCAAAAAGTTGCTCATATAACTTTGCTGGAAGTTCAAAACGGTTTTTAACAAATCGATCCTCTCCAGGTTCCCAGTACTCATCATTTGCTCGCTTGAAAATCTCTTGAATAGTAACTCCACTGTCACCTTTATCATAATCATCCACATAGCTATACTGCTGAAAATAGAGTTCATCTGGTTTCTCTCCTTCCCTTAATTTATCTTCAAGAATGATAAACCAATACCCATAATCATCATGGCCTAAGTGACCTTCACGTGCACAATTTTCTGTCGGTGACCATCCATTGAAGTCACCGACTAATGCACAATAACGAGCACCTACATTCAAGGAGGCTTAAATTGAAGATGTGATGCAGAGAAGTTTTGACAAATTAAAAGCTGATTTCTCATGAGAGAATTTAGAATTTAAGATGATGATGTCGTCTATTCACATAATAATAGTTTGGTGACTTGCAGCCCTGACAGCATTCAGGAAAAATGATTGGTTAAGTCAGGTAAATTAAATTTTTTTTCACAATTGAAGTTATTATTTTGAAAATTGGGATCCTCCAAATTGATCAAGAACTTTGCTAAATGAACAAAATTTTAATTTCTGTCAAACCTGGAGCCCAGTCCATAAAATCCACCCGATGTTCCACATTCCGATGCATACCCACTATCTCATATCTAGACAAAAATATCAAGACTATCAAGTCAAAAACTTAACTCAACAACATAATCTTTGTTAAAATATACCACAAAATTTCCAACACAAAGATCAAAATTAACAAGTTGCCAACTTTACAATCAGATAAAAAATAATCATCCAACCATCCTAAAAGTTTAGACTTTTAACATCAAACATTACTGACCTAAGAAAACACCAACTAAAGTACACCATAACTCCATAACAATTCCAGTAGAATATAAGAACTAACCCGGTAGAGAACTCCATCAAATTGAGAAATCGTTTAAAAATCTCATCTTTACGGTTTTTCAACTCTTTGTGCCTGCCAATTTAACAATAAAACAAAATTCTCAATATTTTGTTTGCCTCGCTCAGACATATAGCGAAAAGAGTTTGTCATGGACTTCAAGTTCTATTTTTCACCCCACTCAAAATCAATATACTATTTACAGTTCTTTGCCTTTTTTATTTTTTTTCAAAATATTTGCCAAAAGTTTACCTTTCTCGAAGAAACTGAGCAAAGGGTTTATGTGTAATGCCAAGTTTGTTTAGGAACCCAACTGGGTCAATCCCTTTATCTCCGTCACTTGCATTTCTTTTCTTTTTTGAATAAGTTTGCTGTTGTTGTTGCTGCCGTGGTTGGTCAGTGGCTGAGCATGTTACTTTGATTTTTATTTTGCCTTTCTTTGGAAAGTTGATGCTTTGAAGCTTGTTTGGTGTATTAAAATGGAGAGCAGAGTTGTTTGGATTGAGAGAAAGTTTGGTTTTGAGAGAAAGTGAAGTCATTTCTTTGGGTTTTGCAGAGAGTGAGTGAGTGTGTGTGTGGGTTTTGTATTTAAGATAAGACTCGTATCATATTTGAGGCGCTAACGGAGATTTTTGGTGGGTTTTCAACTCGGGCGATTTTTAAAACTCCATACTCTGTTTCAAAATCAAATACAAAAACAGAGTAATTTAACAACTCTAGCGCAAATTACTTCTCAATTTTCTTAAAACATAATAATAAAAAAATGTTGGGACATTCAACTTATTAATGGTTTTTATTGTTTTGTCAAATAATTAGCTTTTGCAAAAGATTTTGAACTTCAATTAATTAAGTAAAGCCACCATTAAGTGTTGGAACTTGGAAGATCAGATTGCCTCAAACAGCTTAAATTTTTTATTTTTCAATTAAATTTTCATTGATTTTACTACTTGTTTAAGATTGTCTTTTGAGATTGAAAGAGAAGAGGAAAATTCTACTCAAAACAGATTTTTTCACCACTGTTGTAGGCTCCTCAGCTCCCTCATTTCAAAGGGGAAAAGGAGAAGCATGTTTCAAGTGATTTAGGGGGAAAAATACAATTAAACAAAAATAACGAGAATGTTTGAAACCAATGTAACACCGATTTGGATAACCATTCATTGAGTTAAACTGTTAAAGAATAGTTTGCCAACCCCCAAAAAAAAAAAAATTCATTAAATAAGAATCATATGATATATATACACGATTCCTTCTTCTATTAACAGTCCCAGTCCAGTGCCAGTGCAGTGCAGTGTCTTCCAATTATAAGAGCTCGAATGAATCGGAATGAGAGAAATCTAATAAAAACTTGACTGCGGTGATTTTCGCATTGTGCAGCGAGTGCATCGAGCGTAAGCAGCACAAGCAGAACGGTTGATATTAATTTTGCTGCTTCTTTGCATATTCCCTAGGTCCAAATATCGTTGATCCGATTCTCACACTGGTACTACCCATTTCAATCTGCATTAAGAAAGTGAAACCGTTAGTTGCAACACCTCTTCATTCATGACTATAGCACCTTAGACGGTATTGAGTGCGAACATTTAGAGTAGGGGTGGCAAAATACCCGCCTCTACGGAGATCCAAGACTGGGACCGGGCTGGATAATACCTAGACCATAGATGAGGCCGAGCCAGGTCAGTCCCGAGCATCACTTAAAAAGCCGGGTCAGACCAAAACCCGAATTTTATAAAAGAAAATTATTATAAAATATATATTATTTTCAATAATTATATTTATTTAATCTATTTATTATATATATTTAAAATTTTAAATATTTAAAGTTCAAATTTTCATGTATAATTTCATTAAAATAAATTAAAAAATTAAAACAATTATATAGTAAATTAAAAAATATACATATATAATATTATACACTATAAAATCCAGGCGTAAAAGCTCGAATTAAAAAAAAACCCAGGCCGAGGATCGGGTGGCCAAAAAATATGTCCACATTGCGATACCCGGACATATTTTTGCCATACTGGGACCAATTTTGCCAACCCTAATTAGAGTGTATTTAAACTTGCAGGCACCACAAAATCAAATTATGGTAAATGCCATTGAAACATCAAGAAAATGAAGATGCTCACTAAATTTAAGGTTTAAATTCAATAGTGTCACATACCGCTTGCTCAAAGTCACCAGACATGCCCATTGATAGCTCACACTGATCCTCTGCCATTCCGAGTGCCTTGCAAACCACAGCTCTACAATTTAACAAAGTCTGTTGCATCAACACAAAAATAAATGAAATATTCCAGAAAAAACAGAAACAGACCACATAATGAGGGATTAGCAATTGAATTTCAATTTTGAGCATGAATGATTGTCATCAGGACTGGAGGAAACTTTAACAAGCATCAAAACATAACAAAAATA
>JASUUF010000344.1:0-92815 GCA_030449835.1 Clausena lansium | reverse complement strand
ATTAAATTTATTATCACATCCATCATAGGATTCACCTTAGAATTTCATACTTTGAATATATCTGTGTTTTATTTTCACAAGATCATAAGGTAATTATTCTTGTTTAAATTTGGCTAACCTGCAAATTTTTCGAATTTTATATGTAGCACGAGAAAACAGTCGACTGTTGAGTTCCCGAGATTTCAACTTATTTTTTAGGAACCTCTATCTTGGCTTGTGGGATCAGATGTGCTTGTCGTTGATGCTCCTAGAAAGGGATTGGACTCATCTAGTGTTGATGCATTACAGAGTATAGCATCTGCAGAGCGTAAAGCTAAATCATCATCGAAAAGGTAGGACATTTTCATTGTTCTTAGGCATCAACTCTAGGATCTATTGCTTATAAGGCTCATTTTGTCAAGGGTAAGGCTCATTTTGTCCCACCCAGTTGCTTTTAACGCTCAATTCATTTTATGTTTAATAAATTCCCTTGCCTTTGCAAGCTCATTTCCAGAGAGTAGTACCATACAAGTATTCTGTTCCTTTGGTTGCTGCCGACAATTGTCATTCATATCATACCTTTCAAGATTAGAATGCCATATCAGTCCAATTCCTACACAAGGGAATTAATCCCACAAAGGTTTATTAGAAGCAGAGATGAGAGATTGTATAACTCTGGGAAATGTTCCCTTAAAACAAGTTTGATAATAGAAGTAATATCAACAGAGATGGGGCCTTTCTACAACCCTTGCTGGAGTGTCACCATAAATTGTTTTGACATATCTATAACATAGGCATCTGGTATATTATTTGTAGAAATCTAGAAATTTTCTTCTCAGATGATTATGTGAGCGGACATACACCTTGAGTCTTACATCTGTAATTCATATGTTGAATTTCTTCAATGGATCGATACTGCTCGACAGTCTTACTGCTAGTAGGAGTTTAAATAAAAATTTGTTCTTTTGGCATGGGTTAATGTGTTAGCTGGTTACAAGGGTGTTACTTTAACCTATGTTTCTTTCTTTTAGAAAAGGGAGCGAAAAGCGATTACGTTATAAGTTAGGTGTTGCTTCGACTTTTCCTTTGCTTACAAATTTAATTTTCTATCTTCCTTCCTTTTCCAGGCATAATAGCTCTCCAATATCTTGTCACTTGACGGATTTATGATGACGACTGGATCATATTTCATTGCTTTGGGAAAAATGGACAAGGCTATTTCATGTTTGACCTATAATCTCAAGATAGTTGAGCTGATTGAGGTTCAAGGTAGTGAGAAAGGTCTTAAGCTTGTGAGGTTTCAGCTAAAGAATGGACATATCTTGTGGAACTTGATTATTATTATCTGGGTGATAGATGTTAAGAATCTCCAGTATGATAACTCGCAAGGCAAAGAATTTTCTAGATCATCTTCAACTGCTGAAAGGTGAAGAAGTATTTAGATCATCTTCACCACTGTACTAACAATCCTGGACCATAGACAAATATATTATTTTTCATCTGTTATAAACCTGATCTGGAAAATAGGTACACTAACAAGAGAAAGCAGTGGGCTGTTGTTTGATTCATGTTATTTTAAGTTGTTTGATGTTGTGTGTTTGTATATCGGCAGTAAAAAGTTTCTTGATTAGCAAGTTTGTTATTAAGGGATTTTGAAGAGTTCTTTACATCTTGCAACCAGGAATTTCAATGAAATGCAGTTGGAAAAGTCATGCCATTTGTTGATGAATGATAGTAGTCAATATCTACTCCCGCAGCATGTCCATTTTCTGATGTATTTGTAGGCCTTTTGAATCCCATAACCTTTTTTAGTAAAATGCTAGCTAGATTGCTCCTCCTTACCCAAGGTCCCAAGATGTCTAGTAAGAGAAGCCAGAACTATTTGTGGCTACATATTCGATTAATTGGATGTTCTGCATAACTCTCGGTGATTCTTTGAACAGTCTAAAGATTGATGCTGTTTTTTTTCATCCGTATGCTTTGTTGTGAAATACAGTGAAACAAATCAAAAGCCTGAAACGACAGAAGATTTGTTCGTTTTGGAAGTTTAATTACTTAAGCAAAACGGCACGAGGAGCTGCGTTTAATCGGGTGTTTAAGTTACTCGCTTAAACGACAAAGTGATGCTGCCGTTTTATGTTTAATGAAGCACAAGACCAGCACGTGGCATGCTGAGGCTGTTAAAAGCCGTTAACCCACATGCAGCTCACGTGAACTTTTGGGAAGTTTCTGGGTTTCCTTTAAAGGCTGTTTTGCACAGCTGATTCTGTTGTAACAAAACAGAGAGAATTTGAGCGACTTAGAGAGAGAATTAGCTTGTGATAAGGAGAGAGTTCTTGTTCTTTGTTGCTCATTCTGTAATCTCTGTGTAAAAGATACTTGGATAAATCAATGAAGCTGATGAATTTGTTCCCCCGTGGATGTAAGTCAATGCAAACTGACTGTAAATAGCTTTGTTGTGTGATTCTTTGATTCCAATTGTTTTGTTCTTTTATTGTTTCTGTCAAAAGCATCATCTGGTTCGTTCTAGGGTTCTTGTTAACTTCTTAAATCATCTTTAAGCATCTTTGTTGGTCTTAATCTTTGATATTGGGCAGAGGATCTTGAATTTTGGTGTTGTTAAGCTTCTGATTCTCTACATGCTTGAAAGATGGATGTAAATGCAGTGGATTAACAAATAATTAGACTGCTGATATTTTTTACGGCTAATGTTAAAAGAGAGTCCAATCAATGTGGGTTACCAAATATTAAATTGACCTGAAATGAGCTATTGAAATTTCTCATGCAAAAGTAGCAGCCCAGTGACGTGACACTACTGTATTTTATCCAGCAAATGAAAGAGCCTCTAAATACACGCAAAACTTAAAAGCTTCGGCCCAGCAGATTCGGCACTGGGGCAAGAGAGTGAAGGCTTGGCAAAACTGCAAAGTGCTGCAACTCATGAGCAAGAGAATGCAGGCTTGGCAACATTGCAAAATGCTCGAACTCATGAGAGATGGTAAATATGGATATTTCCTATTTATATGTAAATCCATAGCTTTTCACTATAGATTCATTCATAATCAGTTTTAGATGCTTGATATGAATATGGATTATATCCATATAGGTATTTAGTTTTTATTGAAATAAAAAATACAAAAACATGAAATGAAAATAGTAGTAATATAAAATATTTAAACCAATATCAGAGCTTAATATAAAATTAGATAATAAACATCCGAAATCACAAATATCAAAACTATGAATTCACAAAAAGAAATTATAATCCGAAAATTACAAATTAACTTCAAACTAAATACAAAAATTCCATCTTTTAATAAGCCTTGTTTATGACTTGTATGGTTTCAATCTCCAACCTAAACATTATCAGAAATATACAAAATAAAACAAAAACATTGAACAAGTAACATGATTATAAATAATTGAGCATCACAATGAGCACCAAGCACAAACTGGAAAAAAAAAAAAAAAACTATTCAGAACATGATTGTGCCTCTTTATTATCATTATCAGTCACTTTTCTATTCATTTTTTCTCCATTCATCATCTTATCTTTAAGAATTTCACCTTTTTTTTTTAAATACTGATGAAATAGAAAGAAAACAAATGTGATCAAAATTAAATAAAATATATAATTGAAATGAGTTTTATACTTTTCAATTGAGTCCATATTAAATTTTGAGCAGACATTAAGGCCTCTAAAGTACTCAGATGAGTCTATTACTATGCAGGTTTAAAATTTGACCAGCAACACCAAAAATAAACCAGGAAGCAATTGTAGAGACTGAAACAACCAACATATTTCTATCAATCTCATACAATATATAATACCTACCTTTATTCATCTTCGACCACATTAAAGTATCAAAATCTAGAGTAATATAATTACCATATTTGCAGTTGTCGTTGAGAAATTTTTCCTGTGAAATTTAGTCTTTGACTAAAATGATCCATTTGAGAACTTAAAAACTATTGGCCGCGTACAATTTGATTAAAATATCAATGTCTAGCAGGGACAGAGCCATTATGGTGGCCCCAGCTGGCTTTTAAATTTTTTTTTATGATTATCTTAAAAATTGTATTTTATCTGTTATTTATGAAAAATGCCTCATCCGAATTTCAAAATTATGAAAGTGTCCCTATTAATTTTAAAATATTTTATGCTGCCCCTAGCTTAAATGTCTAATTCTACATAATTTGATTAGCTATTAACATTTCATGAAACTTGAATAAAGACACAATAGAATAAATATTAAAATAAAAAAATAACCATAACAAAGCGTTAGTATAATGGTTAATGAACCACCCTTCACTCTTTTTATTTTCTATTAAAGCAAAATCAATTATTTGGCCTTTCAACATTAATCCATAAGTAGTAAGTCTAGCTAATTCTAATTTTTAATTTTCTGATCTAGTTTTAAAATTCCTAATTTTATCATGTATTCATGTTTGCTTTATGTGTTGCACTATATGAATATTTTTATTATTATTAAAAGATTTTAAGAACAAATTAAGTGATAAATTAGTTTTGTATATTGAAAAATATATTTTTGTTTATATTGATAATGAAACTATCATGCATTTTTTTCAATACAAAAAATTCAGTCGAGGAGTCTTCGACGAGAACAATTTGTAACTAATGAATTTATTATCAATGAATATTATAGTTATAATGTTATATATTGCTACTTAGATTTGTAAAAGTTTATTATATTTTAAATAGGATTTTAATTAGATACATGCAGACGCACTCTATAAAGAGCACGATTGTGCATGTAGTGAGCTCCCATTTGGAGTTTGTGGGACCTACAATACAGCTCATCAACTGAGAGCTTACCACAAGCACAGTCGCGCACCCGAATCATGTTTGATTTTAAATGTGTCCCAACTCGATCAAAATCCTAGCTACGTCCCTGATGTCTAGAGTAATATAATTACCTTATTTATGCGGCAAGGATTTTCAAATTTCTCAAATGGTTCATTTTAGTCGAAGATTGAACATAAATTTGCAAAATTTCTTAACAACAAATGTAAATAATGTAATTATTTTACTCACAACTAATTGGCATCAGAAATAAGAAGAAGAAGAAGCTGTAATGCTGAAGAGGAGAGAGTAGAGTTGTGAATTGAGGAGAACTTGAAATGAATAAACTAATATCAATCGCCTACAAGTGACAAGCATCAATCAAGTTGATATCAGTGGCCAGCGAGCGATGACTGACATGTTAATATCAGTGGTCGGAGGGGATGGAGTGTGAAGTGGATAAAGATAATCTTGGGTTAGCTAAATTGAAAATACGAAGGGGAAATGACATTAATTTCTAGGGTCCAGCTATCTTGCAACAGTTACAAGTTACCCTAACTTTGTCTTTTTCTGATTCAGCCAATAGATCTAATGGCTAAGCTGTTCAACGGTTTGGATGTGCTCAATTGGTTAGTTTATTACAAACTCATAAAAGCTAAAAGTTTTTAAATATTTACTTACATAACTCATGTTGTTTTTAATTTTTTAAGTTTGATTTATTGACCTAATTTGATCATAAAAAAGAGTGATGGTATAAGGACAACAATGTAATACCACATGAAATTTTTTAGACATATGAAAAATCGATAAATGTAAACAATACTTTTTTTGTTATATAATATATATTTAATATAGACTAAATAAATTGAATATATATTATAAATATGGGTTATTAAACTTTCAATACTTAAGAAAATTATAAATAAAAAAAGATGAAATTTCAAAATAAAAAACATCTAAAAATTGTTAGGTTGTAACACTTAGGCGAAATTTTTTTTATGAGACCTCCTTACATTCAATTGTTTAAACAATTAAAAAAAACATAAAAAGGCTCATATTTCAATAAATTTTTAACTATATCATAAATATCAATAATCAACAAAATATTTAGAAATTTCAAAAAAGAAAAGTAGTCAAGAAGATATCTTTTTTACTTTCTTCAAAACTATTATTTCAAGAATTCCACTTCAAAAGTAAGCTAATAAATGTAAAAAAAAATTTATGCAGAAGAGCGCAATAAATTTTATAATGTTAAATAATTAATTTTTTTAAAGCAGATAGATAAAGAATTTAATATTTTTATTGAATTATTTAACGATTAGATAATATTATTAGTTATAGCTCTTTAACTTTAAGACTATCAAATATAGAATTTGTATAAAAATTCTTAATTATAGGATAATTATTAAATAAAGTGAGGCTTGAAAAATAGACTTTCATACTATCTAACATAAAAAATTTATTAATTGGACAATATCAAGGAAATATCAAAAAATAAAAAAAAGGTCTTCCTAAATATAGGGTCTAGGTGACTACAATGAAGCCTTCCTAATATATGGGGCCTTAGGCAACTGCCTAGATCACCTATGTTTAAAGCCGTCCCTGATTGGATTTCGTCAAATTCAAGTTATCCATCATATATTTGGATCCAATTCGATCTAATCACTTATTGAAATCCAATGTAATCCAAAGAAATATAAAGTTAAATTCAATCAAATCAAATCCAATTAATTTGATTAAAATAAAAATTTACAAATAAAAAAATCGTCAATTGCTCTCTAGAGTTCTAAAAACTAACAATTGAAAAAAAATCAACTCCTTTAATATTTCATGATTCATGAAATATTTTATTATCATATGGTTAAAAAAAAAAGCAATTGAAATTTGAATATTGAAAGCAAACATTGGTTGCTGATTTTCAGTTTGTATTATGTATTATTTTTGTATATTTATAGTCATGCAAAACTAGGTTTTATTTTATATTTTTTAGGAAAGTTAGGTTTTATTTATTTTAGCAAGTTAAATATAAAAGTGATATGTAGCTTTTTTAAAAAATAAATAAATAAAACGAAATTAATTGGTTGGATTAATTTATATTGGATTTGAAAATATAGATTCATAAACCAATCCAAAATCATTTAAATTTTTCATTTTATAATTCAATCTAATCAAGTCAAAAGATCAATCTGACCAAAATTGAATCAATTGGTTTATAGAACCGAATTGGATTTTGAACGCCCTTACTTATGGACTATGGTGAATCTGTTAATAACTTAACCAATTATGTTCTTAGTTTGGGATTTAGTCCTATATTATAATGTTCGTGATTAGTCTTTAATCTTATTGTGATAACAATGTTCTATGTAATGGTGATCAGAGGCGTTCCAGTCCATGTCAAAATTAAGAAATTCTTGACACCAAGATTAGTGACTTTGACGATTGTTAATAGACGTGAATACAAAATGACCCACTTGAGCTAAAGTCTAAAATTGACACGGAGGTTCACAAATCACATACATCAAGAAGTAATAAAAAATCAAAGCAAGTTGGGAAGACAACGAATAAAAGAAATAATCAAGTACGAGATAAGATCGCAAATCCCGTGTAATCTTAAAAATTAATTATTAAATAATTTATAATCCTTACATTAATGTTCTTCGAATAATAGGATGCATTTATATAAGATAATCTAAGAATGGTAATTTACTTTGTAGGCCTTTGTGTTTACTAAAATAATCATATAAACCAATAGTTTGCAAAATCACTATTTGAGTCCTCTTTGATTTTGTGTTTTGCTGATAAGTCCATTAACCCTTTAACCGTTAATTCTTCTAACACCAAAAGAAGGAAAATAGCCCTTTAGTTTAAAATTTCAACAGCATTTAAACGCACCATGATAAGGCATGAATAATTCTAGATGCATAGCTTAATTATGAAATAAGAAGCCTCCATCTAGGAGAGGGTTATGATGCTTATAATATTTAGGTTTGTGATGGTAATGTGTATAAAAAAATAAGGTTAATTACCCACAGGTGACATATTTTTTGACAAATTTAAAAAAGGTGATTCATTTTTTAAAAATAGGCGAGAGGGTTATAAATCCGTTAACTTTAACGGGAACAGCAACTTTAATAGGAAATGACATTTTTGTCCCTAGAGTTAATTATAAAATAACGGTTCTACCCCTATAATATTTACAAAATAACATTTCTATCCCCACAATTAGTTACAAAATATATTTCTGCCCCTACTCAGTTATTTTTAATTTTTTAAATAGATAAAATTATAAAAATTACATCTAAATCTAATTAATAGGCTTTTTTTTTGTTAAATCAAACAATTTTTTTTAAATTCTTATTGAATCAAACAAAATTTTCTTATTAAAGTTAACAGCAAAATTTGATTCATTAAGACATTTTTTCCAAAAAAAAAATTTGTCCGATTTAACAAAAAAAAGCCCATTAATTAGACTTAGATGTAATTTTTTATAATTTTTTCTATTTAAAAAATTAAAAATAATTAAGTAGGGGCATAAACATATTTTGTAACTAATTATAGGGATAGAAATGTCATTTTGTAACTATTATAGGGGTAGAAACGTTATTTTAAAATTAACTCTAGGGGCAAAAATATCATTTCCTATTAAAATTATTGTTTCCGTTACTGCTCCCGTTAAAGTTAACAGATTTGACACCCCCTCACCTATTTTTAAAAAATAAGTCACTTTTTTTCAATTTATCAAAAAATGTGTCACCCAAGGGTAATTAACAAAAAAAATGATTATTTAGTCTTTATTGATATTTGATACGAGCTTTTCTTTACTTCAAAACGAAGCATGAGTCTATGATTGATGGCTATTGTATAAGAATAAAATTATGCACTGTTATATATAAATGTATTTATATATACAAGTTCTTTAAGAACTCTAAAGAGGATTCAAGAACAAATTTCAATCATGTAAAATACTAAAATAGTGATACTTTGGTCTTTTATTTCTTCTCCTCAATTTTGGTATTTTTCAATGTAAAATTGACTTGATACGTAATCTTTTCAATATTGATTAGATTAGACGTAGGTTATTGTAGGAAAAAAAAATATATTTTTTTAGTAGTAAAATGAATTTTCTTTATTGAAGTTTGTTGTTATTCAACAGACTTCAATTTTTTCTTTTTTTGGTTTGATTTCATTTTTTTTGGTAGTATAAATAAAATTTGGATTATGGGTAACATTGATATTTATACTTCGTTAAATTATGTCACGGTCAATTTTTTATGACTTATCTTTAAAAAAATGAAAAAAGAAAACAAAATTAAAAGGACTTAAATGATGATTTTTTGTAAACTACAGGTACTGTAGTGTAAATTACCGTTCCAAGAGTTGGTAAAATTGGCAATCACCATTTGTGCAGTAATTATTGCATTTCTAACTCCACGTATGTCTCAATACATTGCCACAGAGAAAACTTGTAATGCCGAAAGTCAACCTTAACAAGCATTGCTTATTAAAGTCATGGAATTGTGAGGTCAACTACAAGGCTGCCGTATTGTGCTCTGATACCACTTCTGTGTGGAATGTGAAATCAAGTGCACCAAATAGTCACAGAACAATAAGGACACAAGAATTCAACGTAGTTCAGTAATTATGCCTACGTCCACGGGATAAAAGAAAATAATTGTTTTATTAACAATTATTAGAGTATAATATTTGAGTAAAGAAACCTCACTTCCCATAATCCATATACACCCAGTACTCTCATACACTTGAAAAGAAAAGTCTCTCAATTGCTCACACTCTCAACAATTCTTCACTTGAATTGTTTTTCTTAATTTTGGGACGATCTAATAATAGAGAATTGCTTTTCTATTTATAGGAGAGCTTCGTGATGAGAACCCTTTTAGATCAAGCTAGAAAAACCCACAACTAGATTGACAAAAACTCAAGAAAGCCAATATGATCAGAATTCAGATAATAGATCCAAACCCTTGAGAAGCTAAGTCTCAAGAACCCAGATTGCTAGATAAGACGCCACAAAGGTTAGCAAATCCTTTGATAAGTAGAAAGTTTTTTCAAGAACAAGTTGAGAAAATCCTCTCAATGATATTCAACTCAATAATGTCAAAAGTCTCTTCAAAATAACATAAAGGAGTGTTTATATAAGATGACTAATCCTAATCTAACTTAAAAATAAGAGAAAACCCTAAAATTAAAAACTTGGACCCGCAGGACCCGCAGGGCCTTGGCCTGCAAAGCCTCTTATTTTAAACGGGCCATAACTTGGTCATATGATGTCGGATTTTAACCCACAATATACCGTTTCGAAGCTCTTGACGTAAGGAATGCATCTACAGATTTAGAATTACTTTTTTGGCCCTTATTATATTTCAAAAACCATCCTCTCCGATGCTCGCCACCTCGTTAGCTCGAATCAAGTGTACCAAGGCTGGTTCCTCCTCATTCAAGCCCATCTTGAATATTGGACTCTTGCAAATTAAACTTGAATTGAAGTCATCCCAAGTAGCTTGAATAAATCCTTGCATGGCTTCCTTGATCTTCTTAGCTCGTGCTCTCGTAATTGGCCCTTCTGGAACAAGCAACAAATCTTTAATGCTCTGAGCACTCTGGATCGCATCACTTCAGCTCATTAATGTTGCCGCACATGCTGCCCATGCTTTCAATCATGCTGCCTCTCACTCACAGCCCATGCTCAATAATTGTGCTGCCCTCACTCACATGCATGCTTTAACAATTTGATCAAAAATTGTGCTGCCCTCACTCACATCATGCTTTAACGATTTGATCAATAATTGTGCTGCCCTTACTCACATGCAAGCTTAACAATTTTTTCAAAAATTGTGCTGCTCTCACATGTATGCTTAACAATTCTCCACCTCGATGAAGATTTGTCCAAATCTGAGCCGACTACCAATGAACCATCATCCCAAAAGTGATCCTCCATTAAGGATCCAAATCAGCTGTGTCAATTCGACTGCCTACGTACCGAGCCACTAGGATCAAGCTAATTGTAGTTCACTTTTCCCAAACTCAACACGTTAGAAGAATTTTAGTTTCAAGCAATGTTGAAACTTAACTCTAGATGTCAGCTTTGCCAACATATTTGATGGGTTATCTTTGGTATTTATCTTCTTCAGTAACACATCACTGCTCTCGATAACTTCCCTCACATAATGATATTTCACATCTATGTGTTTTGTTCGTGCATGATATGTTTGACTCTTGGCAAGGAATATCGCACTTTGGTTATCACAGAAAACCTTAATGTTCTCCTAGATTATTCCCAAATCACTTAACAAGCCTTTCAACCAGATAGCTTCCTTTACAGCCTCAGTTGCTGCCATGTACTCTGCTTCTGTAGTGGAAAAAGTAATTGTTGATTGTAGAATCGACCTCCAGCTAACCGGACCTCCACCCAATGTGAATACGTAGCCCATTGTTGATCTTCACTTATTTAGGTCTCTAGAGAAATTAGAATCACAATACCTAACACATTCCTGACCACAATCCTTCTTGAACAATAACCCAACATCAGCTGTCCCGTATAGATATCGAAGAATCTACTTTAATGCAAGCCAATGGTCTTTACCCAGATTATACAAGTATCTACTAACCATACTAATGGCTTAAGATATATCGGGCTTTGTGCACACCATAGCATACATAAGACTACCCACAGCACTCGCATATAGAACACGAGCCATGTATTCACGCTTCTCTTGAGAAAAAGGACATGAAGAAAAGCTTAATTTGAAATGAGGAGCTAGAGGAGTGCATACTGGTTTAGTTTTGTCATCCATACTGAACTTTTCTAGCACCTTATTCAAATAAGACTTTTGAGTCAACCAAACGCTTCTATTCTTTTTGTCTCTATGAATCTCCATCTAAAGTATTCTCTGTGCATCACCCAAGTCTTTCATTTCAAACTCAAAAGCCATCTGCTTCTTTAATTTCTCCAATCTCTCCTCTATTCTTCGAAAGCTATAAGCATGTCGTCGACATAGAGTAACAAATAGATGAAAGCTCCATCTTGTAGTCTTTTAAAGTAAACACAGTGATCGTGTTCACTTCTGGTGAATTTCTACCCTTGTATGAATTGATAAAATCTCTTATACCACTGTCTTGGTGACTGTTTCAGCCCATATAAAGATTTAATCAATCTGCACACATGATTATACTTTCTAGCAACTTTGAAACCACAAGGCTGAGTCATATAGATTTCCTCCTCCAAATCTCCATGTAAGAATGCCGTCTTGACATCCAATTGAGCCAACTCTAACTCATATTCAGCTACTAAGGCAAGTAGGATACGAATGGAAGTATATTTTACAACTGGAGAGAATACTTCCTTGGAGTTAATACCTTACTTCTGAGCAAAGCCTTTTGCTACGAGCTTTGCCTTGTATCTAATAGTTAATTTATTTATAGATCCTTGCTTCTTGGTGTAGACCCATTTATTGCTAATAACCCTTTTTCCCTTAGGTAACTCTACTAGTTCCCAAGTCTAGTTTTGATGAAGGGATTTTATATCTTCCTCCATAGCTAACCTCCACTGATCACTTTTGTTATTGTGTAATGCTTCACCGAAAGGGTTGGTGATGTCATCATCAATAATTGGAAGTGCGTAGGCTACCACCATATCTTTAGTAAGCTATCCGGGGTTTCTTTATCACTCTTTTTGGTCTCTTTGTTGCTATAGACTCATTTTCATCTTCTACATCTTCAGTTACTTCTTCCTCTTGTAGGACATCAACAGAAACAACTTTTTCTTCAACTCTTGGGGTCAACTCCAAAGTTGAACTCTTCTCTTATGTAGAACTAACTGGTACATATGAAGTTGCATCAAACTCCACCACCTGTAATACCTCTTTGGTCTTGTTCTCCACCTGCTGAAAACTTGAAGCCTTCAATATAGAAGCTTCATCAAAAGTGACATCTCTGTTATCCACAAACTTTTTATCTTCGAGATCCCAAAGCTTATAGCCTTTAACTCCACATTTGAATCCCACAAAGATAGCTTTTCTTACACGAGGATCGAGCTTATCATTCTTTACTTGATAATAAGCTGGACACCCAAACACACGAATAGAGTCATAGTCTTGTGCATGCTTTCGAGACCACATTTCCATAGGAGTTTTACCTCCAATTACAGCAGAAGGCAACCGGTATATTAAGTGACTTGCATAGCTCACAACCTCAGCCCAAAACTTTTTATCTAAACTAGCATTAGATAACATACACCGTACTTTCTCCAGTAAAGTACGATTCATACGCTCAGGCATACCGTTATGTTGCGGATTATGTCCCACCGTGAAATGTCTTTTAATACCCTCACTCTGGCATACTTGTAAGAATGGATTAGAAGTATATTCTCCCCCTTTATCAGATCGTAATACTTTGATCTTTCAACTAGTTTGAGTTTCCACCAGTTTCTTCCATTTCACAAAAATCTCTAAAACCTCATCTTTCGCTCACATGGTGTACACTCACACACGTTTAGAGAAATCATCAACAAATGAAACAAAATAATGGCTTCCACCAATTGATGCAGTCTAGGTTGGTCCCCAAACATCACTGCGAACATATTCAAAGATCTCACGGGTATCGTGATTAGTCATACCAAACTTGACTCTTGTTTTCTTGCCTACAACACAATGCTCATAAAAATTCATTTTACAGGGTTTGGTACCTTTTAAAAGTCCATGCTTCATCAGAGTTTGCAAAGACTTTTCTTTAGCATGTCCCAATCATACATGCCATAGCTTGGTGGTGTCATTGTGCGCCTCAGAAACATTAGCTTTATCAGTTTTTCTTTCCTTTAAATAGTATAAATTGTGATGCCGGACTCCTTGTAGAGTCACCATAGACCCATATGTGAACTTCATTTTGCCATCTTCAATTGTAACCTTATAGCCTTTAGCTTCCAGAGCACCCACAGAAATTAGATTTTTCTTTAAAGCTAGAGCATATTTAAATTCTTTTAGTTCTTTGATCATTCCATCGAACATCTTGAGTCGAATTGTTCCTATCCCCATCATGCGATAAGGTTGATCATTTCCCATCACAACTGCAACGAATTCTAAATTACGAAAATTTGTAAACCATTCCCTTACGGGACACAAATGATAGGTTGCTCCGGTATCAAGTATCCACTCGCTTGAACTAGCCACATATTCTGTAGGTGTAATACTTAGTGAATAATCAGAGTCTTCATCTTTGTATGCCATGTTTCCTGCTACTGGTTTCTTTTTATGACAAAAGGCACACTCATCCCAAGTTATATTTCTGCTTCCTGATTTAGATCGAGAATTCTCTCCATCGTGCTTCTTCTTTTTCTCCATCATCTTTCTTTTGGCTAATAAAGCTTCAGACAATGCTCTTTCAGAATGTTTGTCATTATTTCGAATTTCCAAATTGGTCAATGTTGTGCAGACATCTTTAAAAACGATCATGCTTTTCCCATATATCAAGGTAGTTACAAAATGGCTATATTCTTCTGGAAGTGAGTGCAGTAGAATCATAGCCTTGACTTCATCCTTAATATCTTCATCGAGATTCTTTAAATCAGCAAGTAACTTTTCAAATCTTAAGACATGGTCGTGCATTGACACCCCAGGTTTCATTCGAAAGCCATATACCTGGCTCATTGCATGAAGGCGATTTTCAGGACTTTTCAACAAGTACTTTTTCTCTAATGTACCCCACAGAGTCATCGTGCACTCCTCATCTTTCACCGGATATTTCACCTCCTTGGTCAAGCAAGATCTAATTTGATCACAGGCTTTTTCATTCATATGATCCTAAGTTTATTCGTCATACAAGTGCCTTTTATTTTCTAGAACAACATCGAGATCGATTTGAATAAGGGCATCCATAACTTCACGCCTCTACATGCCGAAGTTCATTTTCCCATCAAACTTTTCAACATCGATCTTTTGGAGTCTTATAACAGGTGCTGAATGGCGATGTGACAAGTCTCGCCTCCCACATAAATTATCTCCAGTAATAGTCTTTGTAGATCTCTCCCCACTTCTGGAAGTTTCACTTTCTACCATTTCCTCAACGAACTATTCCCACTCGAAAGAATAGCCTCTATGATGTTTATTTTGTGTGAATAAATGCACTAGAAAAGTTCCTAGGAGAATTGAGGGGTCACAACGGTCCCACTTAAAACCCAAACTCCTTAGACTCTTATCGTCTTGTTGATAGAACTTTCCTAGACACGCATAAATACACACTACTTACAATAGACTATCTCCTAAGTGCAAATGGCCATCTCCACAGTATCTGTGAACAATGTCGTATACCCCAAGTACGAACCTTCAGCTCTGATACCACTTGTTGTGTGTGGAATGAGGAATCAAGCGCACCAAATAGTAATAGAAAAATAAATGACACAAGAATTTAATGTGGTTCGGCAATTATGCGTACGGCCACAGGAGCAAGAGAAAATATTTGTTTTATTAACATTTATTAGAGTACAATATTTGAGTAAAGAAACCCCATTTCCCAAAACCCAAATACACCCAGTACTCTCACACACACTTAAAAAGAAAAACATCTTAATTGCTCACACCCTCAACAATTCTTCACTTGAATTGTTTCTCTCAATTTTGCGACAAAATTCTTCAATTTTGCCTCTCTATTTATAGGAGAGCTTTGGTTCATTAATACTGCTGCACATGCTGCCTTTCACTCACAGCCCATGCTCAATAATCGTGTTGCCCTCACTCACATGCATGCTTTAACAATTTGCTCAATAATTGTGCTGCCGTCACTCACTGCAAGCTTAACAATTTTCTCAATAATTGTGCTGCCCTCATATGCATGCTTAACATGTCGGCCCATTAAGGTTGCTTTCCATATGAGGAAACGTGCAATCTCTTTCGAATTTGTTATTATTATTATATTTTGATAAATCTATGTAGAGAGACAACTTATTCAAAATAAAAAAAATAAAAAAATAAAAAGTTACATCCAATTGGGGGTGGGGAGGGGGGTAAAGTAGGGTTGACAAAATCTGGGTTCGGCTTGGACTTATTTTTTGGCCACCCGGTTCGGGCTTAAAAAGCCCAGCACAGGTTCGGGTTTTTTAATTGTGTTTTTAAACCCGAATTTTATATTTTATAACATTATATATGAATATATTTTTAATTTATTTTAATTTATAATTTATTTTAATGAAATTAGACATGAAAATAGGAACTTTAAATGCTTAAAATTTTAAATATATTTAATAAATTGATTAAATAAATATAATTATTGAAAATAATATATATTTTATAATAATTTTTTTATAAAATCCTGGTTTCGGGCTGGACTCGGGCTTTTCAAGTGATGCCCGGGACCGGCCCGTCCACATCTTTAGTCCGGGCGGGTATTGTTGCAACCGTGAGCCTTATCCCTTAAAAAAATTATAAAACTGACATTTGAAAATAAAGCGAAAAACCATTAAAAAAACAAGAAGAAAAAGCAAGATTCAAAAAAATCTTTAACTTGAAAAACCATTTGCTTCTTTGGAAAGGATGCTTTAAACCTCGTAAGGTACAGCGTTGCCACTAACTAAAGTCACGACAATCAAGCCCAAGATTAGCAAGTTATCATTTGTTAAAATCAAGTTCAAAGGCAATTGATAATACATTATCGCTAATTGATATAGCTTATTTATCTACGCATATATCACATCTTCTGCTCATACACTACAAGAAAACTGGCAATAGATGACAACCACTTTATGACAGCAATCATTATATCATTTAAGTATGATAGACTCATGACAGAATTTTGATCTATCAAATGATTAATGATGTACTTGTGACAGAATAGTTGTCTATCAAGAATTAACGATATTTGTATGATAGAAATTTACTCAGTCACAAAAATTATGACAGAAAATTTTCATTGATTATGTTTGACCAAAATTAAAAGTATTATTTTAATTTTTTTTTAAATCCAAAATGCGGCGTTTAGCTTGTGAATTGATTTTCGAAATAAAAAATATACAACTTAAGACGGTGCGTTTAATAGAAACCTAAACAAGTTAAAACATTTATAAGTCCTAAATTCAATACGCACAATTCAGCCATCATCACAAAGGCCACTCAAACCGCCGGAGGTAGATTATCACTCTCACTCCACAATCAACACTAAAACCTTAGCCACAGTCTTTGTCACACTCGAGATTCAATTAGCCCACACTTACCATTGTCGTTTTCACTCTCATTCTCACAAACAGCACTTAAACCCTAGGCATAGTCACCGTCACTCTCACTCTCAGAATCAATACTCAAAACCTAGCCAAGCTCATCGTTAGACCCTCAATCAATCCAGTAATATCACCAATCAAATCCTAGCTGGCCAACTTCCTCAAGCAATCACCCAAACACCATCGGCCTCTACCAACCAAGTAAACGGTAAAACAACACCCAAATTCACAGACCCATTGCTCGAATTGGAGGATTGCAGCCATAAACCTTCAATTACAGGTTTTCTTCTTCTTCTTTGTCTAATTTTATTTAAAGCCCCAAGTGGTTTACTGAATTTACTATTTTACAGCCCTAAACCTTCAATTTCAGGTTTTGTTATTCTTCTTTATATAATTTTTTTAAGGCTGTAAGTGGTTGAGTAAAATGTAGTATTTTAGAGGTTTGTGAGTGAGTGAGTAACTGAATGATTGAACGAGATGATGGGTTTGGTTAAGAAGTTGCATTAGATAATAGAGATAGAGAGAGTGAATGGTTTTTTATTTGTGACTTGTAAAGGTTGAAGTTAATAGAGCTGGAGATGGACAGAAGAAGTTCAGATTGTGTAAGGTTGTTGATGAGGTTGCTCTATGTTTGTGTTTGTGATTTTGTTGGCAAGGAGGTAGGGGGGAAGGTAGTTGCCACCTATGTTTCCTTATTTTTACATAAATCTGGAAACTTGCAAACCCAGAAAAGGAAAAATGCAAAACAGAAGTAGTGATATGGTTTTTTTTTTTCATTTGACAAGCAAACTTTTTAGTTGGGCAAGACAAGAACAATAGCAAAGATCTGTGATTTGTTACTATCAAAGCTGTGTAAGAGAGGAAAATATTAAAATGGGGCTGTCTAGTTTTGCTTTTGATGGTTATAATTACATTTCATTACCTCGCAAACCAAGTTTTACTTTTTCAATTTTTTCTTTTTGTAGCATTATCTGTTTTTCCTTGTTTCATATTGTATTTCAATGATATGAAGTTATATATTGATAAGTGTGATCTTGATTTGTATCTTATGAACATGTTGGTTAGGTTAAGGTCTTATTTGTATCTTATGAACATGTTGGTTAGCTTAAGGTCTTATTTTTCACAAAAAAAAAAAAAAAAGATGAGGGGCAACCATGTTTTTTATAATAAAGTAATAGTAGCATGTGCATGTGGGGCAGTCAAGTTTGCCATAAATGTTTCAAATATGTTTATATAAATTATTTAGTGGACTAAAATAATGTGTTATTATTAATTGTTGATATGGTTTTTGGAATTTTTGTTCAGTCTTGGATTATTTGCTGCCATTTCTTATCCACACTTTGCTGTTGAGTTCGAGGTCACTTTAAGCTTTTTTGGAGTGTATACGATCAAAACCAAGGTATTTTAATTCTTTAATATGCATTGGCAGACAATAAACTTAGTGAATTAGTACATTTTGATATGCTTAGTAAATTAACCCAACTGCCTTTATTGTTTGTTTTGTTTATTGGTTTGAATATTTGAGTTTGTTTTTTTTTTCTATGTGTTGCATTTGTTTTTGTATTGCACTGTTGATTGCTTTTTTAACATGCAAATATTGGGTAGTATGTGAGGCCAACATGTTTTGATCTTTTTTTTTTTCCATGTGTGTGGAAGTCAATGTTAAATTATTAATTTTTTTATGAAATAACTATTTGAAAAGTAAGAAATTCATGTTTCATGTTTGCCCTCTTTTACATGTTAGGATCAAAACTCATTGAAACTAAAATGGATAACTCTTGGATTGATTGTAGTAGAGCGTCGTCTGAGTATGAAAAAGGGGTCATGGAATTTGTAAACTTTACTATTAAAAATGTCGAAGACGCTAGCGCCATTAGATGTCCATGTTATAAATGTAGGAATTTTGCATTTCGTACAACTACAATTGTAACTGAACATTTGTATTGGAATGGTTTTATAAAGTCCTATAAAACTTGGAAGTGGAATGGGGAAGATGGCCATACTACACCATCTTGTAATGTAGATGCTACATTTGATTCAACGGACTTCAATACAGTGGATATGGTCAATGATGCTTACAAGGATTGTGATGGAGATCCTAAGGCATTTAGAAAACTATTAGAACAGGTTGAGCAACCTGTGTACCCAAGCTGTTAAAAAATCACTAAGTTAGGCACTTTGGTGAAGTTATTCAATATAAAGGGTAAATTTGGGTAGTCTGACAGCAGTATTACCGCACTGTTGAGTTTTTTGAAAGAATTGTTACCTGAAAATTATGAAATTCCAGTGTCTATCTATAAAGCCAAAAAAACAATGTTTGCTTTAGGCTTAGAATATGTGAAAATACATGCTTGCCCAAATGATTGCATACTGTACAGAAATGAGTTTGAAGGGCTTTCTGAATGTCCTACCTGTGGTTTGTCTAGATGAAAGAAAAATGATGGTAGTGTTAACAAATACAGGATAGGTATTCCGGCGAATGTTTTATGGTACTTTCCTTCCATTCCTAGATTTAGGCGTATGTTTCAATCATCACAAACTGCCAAGGATTTGATTTGGCATGCAACTGAAAGGGTAGTTAATGGTAAGCTCCGACATCCGGCTGACTCACCATCATGGAAGTTAGTAAATGAGAAATGACCTACGTTTGCCCAAGATCCTAGAAATCTCCGTCTTGCACTATCGGCTAATGGAATCAATCCACATAGCTCTTAGTTGTACATACAATTGTTGGCCAGTTGTTCTTACAATATACAATCTTCCGCCGTGGCTGTGTATGAAACGAAAGGTTATGATGTTGTCCTTATTAATTTCTAGTCCTTAGCAACTAGGCAATGACATTGATGTGTACTTAGCACCGTTAATAGAAGACTTGCAATCCTTGGGGTGGAAGCTTATGATGCTAACAAGAATGAATTCTTCAATCTAAGGGTTGTCTTATTGTGGACTATAAATGACTTTCCAGCATATGGGAATTTAGCGGGTTGCACCATTAAAAGGTATAATGCATGTCCATATTGTGGCTTAGATTCACCTAAATATAGACTAAAACATAGTGGAAAAAATGCATATTTAGGCCATCGTCGTTGGCTTCCTAGTAATCATGGGTTCCGAAAGCAAACGAAAGCCTTTAATAATAAAGTAGAGAGAGATCCACCTCCGAAACCATTAAATGGTGAGTAGATTTATCAGCTGGTGCAATCAATTGAAAATAAATGGGGGAAAAGCAAAACTAAAAGTAAAAAGCGCAAAAGTTCTGAAATAATGATAGTGTGTGGTGGAAGAAAAGATCGATTTTCTATAATTTAGAGTATTGGAAGTACTTGTTGGCGCGTAACCAATTAGATATAATGCACATTGAAAAAAATGTTTGTGAGAGCATATATGGAACGCTGCTGAACATTCCAAGGAAGAGCAAAGATGGCCTTAAGTCAAGGATGGATCTTGTGGCATTAAAAATTAGGGTTGAATTAGCACCAGATGTTAAAAATAACAAGCGGACATTTCTACCTCCGGCTTGTTATACTTTTACTAGAGAGGAAAAGGCTAGATTTTGTAAAGCTCTAAAAAGTATTAAGGTTCCTAATGGGTATTCTTCAAACATCAAGAATCTTGTGTCGATGAAAGACTTTAAACTTCAAGGTCTTGAGTCTTATTATTGTCATGTTCTAATGCAACAACTTTTACCTATTGCCCTTCAATGTATCTTGCCAAAGCATGTTAGAGATGCTATCATCAGGTTGTGCTTCTTCTTTAATTCATTGCGCACAACTGTAGTTGACGTGAAAATATTAGATAAATTACAGATGGATCTTGTAGTGACTTTGTGCTTACTGGAAAAATGTTCCCCCCCCCCCCCCCTTTTTTTTGATATTATGGTTCATCTTATTGTGCACTTGGTAAACGAAGTTAGACTATGTGGCCCAGTGTATCTTCGATGGATGTATCTATTTGAGAGATACATGAAAATTTTAAAAAATTATGTTCGGAATTGTAACCGTCCTGAGGGTTTTATAGCGAAAAGTTATGTTGTAGAGGAAGCATTGGAATTTTGTGCAGAATACATGTCAAACATATGTACTGTTGGGCTGCCACCTGGACATATGGAAATCTTGTCAATCGACAAGCCAATATTTAATGGAAAACGGGTGCAAGTAAATTCAAATTCACTATATTAAGCTCATTTGTATGTCTTACACAACACACAAGAAGTTGAACCATATATTAGGTAACATATTCTTGTTCTTTATAATAAATTTTAATATTTACTCAATTGAAATCAACTTAGTCTTTGTAATCTAATAATCTGAATTTATCCAATCTTTTAGTGAGCATATGCAATGGCTTAGAACTAGTCATCCACATTAAAATGACAAATAGTTGCAAGATGAGCATAATCACACCTTTTTCGATTGGCTGTCAGATCAGGTTCATGCTCATATATAACTGAATTTCACTAGTAATAACTGAATTAGTTTTAATTAAACCTAATAACAATGCTTACATAAATTTCGTGCTTGGTAGGTGTATTCTGAGATAGAAAATGGTGTCGCTATATTAGATACAGTGCGCTGCATATCACAAGGGCCACTTCCTTTTGTGGTTAAACACATGGGATATGACATTAATGGTTTCCACTTTGTAACATGAGATCGAGACTGCTCTCGTGTTTTTGAAAATAGTAGAGTAAATCTAGTTGCAGAAGCTATGCATGTTGCTAGTGCAAAAGACAAAAATCCTATAACATGTGACATGACATTTTATAGTGTTATAGATGAGATATGGGTAGTTGACTACCGTTTGATAAAAATTCCTGTGTTGAAGTGCGATTGGGTTCGAAAGTGGGGTGGTGTGAAGAAGGATGAACATGGATTCATCTTAGTGGACTTAAACCGGTTAGGGTATAAATCTGATCCATTTATATTGGCTTCTCAAGCCAAACATGTTTTTAATATACAAGATCAGGTTGAAAAAAATTGGTCTGTAGTGTGTCATATGCCCATTAGAGGCGATCCCAACCATATGAGTGAGCAGGATGAGCATAATACAACTGAACACCCTCCGTTCACCACTAAGTTACCAACAAATGAGTTATTAGAATCTGCTGATGGTGAAAAAGCAATCTATGCATGAAATTCCAATGAGGGAATTTGGATTAATAGCTGATATGCCTTTATACATAGCTGCCGGTGAGTAATTTTTTTTTCTTTATTATTTAATTGCATCTAAGCTTAGGAAATTATTATTGTAGAGTAATAGCTTTTAGATGTGTTAATTTCCTTAACATGCTTTGTGTGTTGTGGCAGATTATGTCTTTTTATTTAATTTGTTGGCTTTCTGAAATATTATTGCTTAGCAAGGCTAATTGTTATTTCTTTATTTCAGGTGTACTTAAATGGATAAAGGAAAGGGTATTGTTAAGGATGATAGTGCTGATTATGAGATTAATTATGAGGATGATAGTTATAATGATATGTTTAATAATGATGACTTTAACGAAGATGAAGAGGACATGGAAGGAGCTGCTGATGCTTTGGCTGGTTCGGATGGTGCTGTGATGCTTTTAGAGGTACTGATATGGACGCTCCAGAGAGTAGTAATGCAACCAGAGGCGTGAATATGGGTGCTAGGCAGAACAGAAAGCTGAAAATGAGGAAAGGGAGGATTCTCGTCCAATATAATGCGCTAGGAGTTCTTGCTGGTGATGAAGCCACTGAGCTGGCTTCGTATCTTGGAGTCTTAGCTCGTACTTCGGATTTGATTTTGTTTGATGATTGGTGTAAAGTTCCAGTTGAGACGAATGATCGTTTATGGGAATCCATTAAGGTACATTACAGATTTTATTGTTTTGATTTTAAAGTTGATACATTTTATATTTATATTGTTTTGGTCTATTATGTGATTATTGTAACATCATATATGGTATTAGGAATGCTTCATTGTTAATCCTAAAAGTAAGAAGCAGCTGTTACAGTTGATTGGGCATGCATTTCGTAACTTCAAATACACGCTGGCAAGAAAGTACATTGTGCCATTCACACGAGATCGGAAGAGACTATATAGACCTCCAATTGATTATCCTCAAATCAAGAAAGTTGTTTGGATGAAGTTTGTTGATCAACGGTTATCTGATGCCTTTTAAGTGAGTATACCAAATATGTTTGGATGAAGTTCCAGTTTGTTATTAATATACCAAATATTAAACATAAAATTTAAAAATTATTTAGAAAGTTAGCTATGTTAATAAGGAGAAAAGAGCCTCCAACAAGTTGAATCATCGACTTAGTCGAAGAGGATACGTTGGATTGATGCAAGACATGGTAAGTACATGGCTATTGGTTTATACTAAGCTAACTTGTTTAAAATAATAATTATTGAGTGGATTGACAAGTCCTGATCTGTTTATCCACTAGTGCTCAGAAACTGGTCTTTCAGAAGAGTTAGTGGACAGGAGTGAACTTTGGAAGCGAGCTCGAAGAATGAAAAGTGGGGGTTACGACCCTGAAACTGAGAAGATTGTTATGAAAATGGTGAGGAACTTCAGTAAAGTTAAATTTTCTTTACTAGTGTAGCCTAAGTAGATTATAATGCATGGCTACTTTTATTAATTTATTTATAATCATGGTGATAGGAAAAGTTGAAAAAGGAGGTTGAGAAAGGCTCCTTAAAGTCAGATGGTAGAAACGACATGCTTGCACAATCATTGGGGAGGCTTCCCCGAACTGGCCATATGTAAGGGCTTGGAAAATTTGTGACACCTATAAAGAGCTTTCACACCATTCATGCACGTAGTAACCATGCTAGAGAGACTGACTCGCTGGCCTGGAAGAAATCAATTGAAAGTCAGCTTGAGGAAATCACTAAACAACTAAAGAAGACTCCTCGCCAATCGGATGTGGACAGTTGCACCTTTCCACCAGTTCCTAGCCATGTTGTTGTTGATTACTTGGAAGAAAAAGATAATGAGAACATGGATGTAGTTGAACAGAAGGTTGGTTAGTTTTTTTCAGTTTTTTTTCAGCTTCACTTGTTGCACATTTGAGTTGCTATCTGACATTGTATTTTTCAGGAGCCTGATAATAAATAGAATTCAGCTAGGAAGGAGAGGAAATCCTCACCAAGTGGCATAGTGGAAAAGTAAGAACATGCTGATGAAAAGGATGAGTGTACACCGAAAAAGAAAAAATGGACAGCAAGAAACACTGCTGTCATGCCAAGAAAAAGTCCAAGATTGAATACAAAGTTGCCAATGGATTATGCAAATCAAGGGGAAAAACTAAAGCTTGCTAGTACTAGAAAGCCATTATTTCAAGAGAATGTGCAATTAGTTGATGGAGTGTGGCAAGTTCCACCTGACAGCTCGAGAACAAGGGCTGCATATCTGAACAGAAACAAAAGGAAGAAAGGTGCAGTGCAACATATGCCGAGAAACACTAGGCATACAGCGACAATGCACAAAAACAATCATCCACTGTTGCAACTCTTTGGCCGATTGTGTGACACATACTTGCCTCCATCCGGTTGGATTCCATATTGGATTAATGATGATGTATTTCAGCTATAAGGTATTGTGGCCCATGTTGGGAAGATAGAGTGTGATGCAATGTTGACGATGCAAGTGATAGGAGTTAATGCTATTGAAGTATATATTGCGTAAGAGATTTTGATTTTTCTTTAAACTTAAAATATTTTATAAACTGTTTTTCTTTGCAATTGAATTCTTCGCCTTAATTGTTTTAGGTTGCTGAATGACTCAATCATTCCAAATAAAAAAAGAACAAGACCATTTGGATTCATATGTCTAGGATTTGTGTCACCTCATCCTGGACAAATACCAGACATTTCCCATCCCAGCAGAGCAGAAGATGTGTGCAAGCGCTTAAAAAAGCTTGTAAAGGACAATTCTTATTCATGCCATGCAATCCCAGGTCTGGAAAACCAAACTGTAATCTAGTGTTCTTATCATTATTAATTCATTTTAGCTTGTCTTTCATAACAGAAGCAAACTCTTTTCTTTGCCTTTTTCTATTTTAGCTTCCATTGGATTTTAGTTGTGTTTGATGCGGTGAAAAAAGAAATGTTTTATTTGGACCCTAAGGGGTATGATGCTCCTGATCCTGAATTAGAATAGCTGATTAAAGCGTATGTATTCTTTTTCATCACATAATCCTCATATTCTAGTTTTCTTTAACTTATTCTACATACTTAACTATTGTACTTTATCATATAGTGCTATGACACTTTTCTCAGCTGAGGATTGTAAAGAAAGATGGAATTATGGTTCTAAGATGAGATTTGTGAAGGTAAAACAGATTACCTTAACTAAATGTTTTGTGTCTAACACTTTAAGCCTATAATAGAATATATTTATGGCTATTTGTTTGGTTTATAACTGTGAATAGACCCCTCAGCAACCGGGAAGCATGGAATGCGGCTATTACATCTTGAGGTACATGAAGGACATTATAGTAAACCTTAGTTTGCTAATGAATGATGTGAGTTAGTGATGAATAATATCATACGACTGGTTAATATCATACTATACATATTGCACTGTTATGGAAATTTGACAATGTTAATTTTATGTTTTTCAATTCCATGGAAAGACCGTATACACTCAAGCTGAGATAGATGAAGTTCGTTTGGAGTGGGCTAACCACTGTTCTGAAATCATTAGGGCAGTAAAAAATGGTTAGTATACATCAAAGTTTTTTATTACTTGTATTTTATAATTGGTGAGAGACAAGTTGATTGTGCACTCAAATGGAATTGAATTATTCTTTTGATTGTTTGTAAACTAAAATAATATGAACATGTGGTCTATGTGTGCATTTGGCAGTAAATTCTCAGTTGGTGTTGTGGTCTGTGTGCATTTGGCAGTAAATTCAATTGGTGTTACACATGCAGGTTGAAAGAAGCTGTTGGACTTGATTTCTACTGGATACTTGTTGAGGATGTGTGTTTGTACTGGAATTTTATGAGTATGGGAAGCATTTTGCACGTTTGCTTGGTTACTACAATTTGTTTTAATTACTTTGCTTGTAATATTCATGTTCGACACAAGCTAGTGTTTGTTGGATGATGTCGCTGGATATCTGTTGAACTTGCGTTCTGCTGGATATCTATTGAACTTGCTACAATTTGTTTTAATTACTTTGCTTGTAATATTAATGTTGGATACAAGTCTTTGTTGGATGATGTTATATATAAAGTTGTTTTGGAAGAGAATGTATAATTTAATTTTTGTTTTATATTAAATTTGCGATTTAATTTCAAATACAGGAGTGCATAAATTTAAATGAATTAATTCATATTTTTGTCAATATAAATTTAGATCATGTGACCAAAAATAATCATCATAAATTATGTCACAAACAAAATAATTTATGACAAACAATTTCAATCATACAATCTGTCACAAATAAAAAAATTTATCATAGAAAATTTCAATCATAAATTTTGTCACAAACTAAATAATTTTCCCACCAAAATTAAATGAACCATAATATTTAACGAGCGAAAATCAATTTTCTCACCAAATTTTCAAATTTTAAAAATTTCAATTTTCCCGCCAAAAAATTAATAAAAATATTAATATTTTATTAATTTTTATCATGACGGACATATGACTTATAAAAACTATTATAATTTTATGACAAAATTTTTTTCTATCATAAAAGAGTGAATGTACAAAGACGACGGAAAATTGTACTATCATCCACCCCCTTTTATGATAGAATTTTTCTGTCATCTATTGCCTGTTTTCTTGTAGTGATACCCGAGAAAATTACAAATAGCGAAACAAATTAAGCAAACGCACATTATATTCCAGCGAAAATAAACAAGGTTGCACAAAGAATAGCTAGCTTACCCTCTTGTAAAGAATCTTCAGGGAAAATGTAGACCTGTAACGAAATTAGAAAACAATTAATCAGACATATAAAACCCCTCATTAGATTTTTCACCTTCAAAGTTGTGTTGTGAATTTGGTACTGATTGGAATTTTGTGCTATTGGCAGCTATTGTATGAGATTGATTATATAAATAGCTAGATAAGTATTAATCATACACTATTATTAATATACACATTACGCAAGATATTTAAAAAATCAATGCAATATAATTCATATCGGCACTGCATCCTACATACACAAAAGGTCGATTATCAAAGGAGAACAAAATCCAAGAGCTGAAAGAATAATTGGTTTACAGAGTGGAGAGGAAAATAAAGAGATCTTACTGCCGCCCTTTTCCCACAAGTTTTGAAAAGCAAAATGGATCGATTAACGTTCAAAATAGTAGCCAATTTTGGTGTAAGGGCAGGACAAATACACTCATAGTGGATAGCCCTAATAAGTTGGCAACATACCCGAGATGGAGGCTGCCCAAAAATCATTGGCTTGCATGCATTCACTCGGTCTAAAGCCTTCGGCACTCGCCATTGTCACCTAACATGTACATCCCATCCTTATCATCATCAGAATCAAGGTCAATGAACAACTTCCCTTCTTTTTTTTCGTTAACGAAGCCATAACTTAATGTCTGTCAAGATGTGCGCCCTTAGTTAATCCAATTTATAAAGTAATCAAGAGCATATTCTCTGACATTTTTCGTAGTAGTGGGAGTATCCCACGCAATTAATTTTTATTTATAATGTCAACATCTTTAAGATTTCTTGTGATTGGGTATATAAATTAAATAAATAGGTTTGCAAATAAATTTTGGGGAATAACTTTGAGTAGTGACTTGATATTACGTCAAAAGTTAGGTAATTGGGTATTAATTAATTTTCTTTCTTTCACTAAACAATGGAATGCAATTGGTTTCTTGAAATTGTCATCGTTAGCTCATTTTACTTTTAGTTGTATGATGGAAGATTTTCAAAGTCATCTTATTTTTGTTGTCTTTAACGGTGTACTCTTGACTTTTTAACTATACGAAAAATAGTTTTCAATGAACAGAAAATATTGTCACTAAGTAGTTTCAGTGACATTTGTTAATTGTGTTCTATATTTGTGCAATCAAAATTTAGTGACACTAGTTTGTGGTGTTGGTGTTGAAGGTAACGAGGAACTTTGTAAATTATTTGCTGAAAGAGGTGCTAGCTTGTATTGATGAGGAAGGACTTGCAGTATCAAAATTTGAATGACAGGAATTTGAAACAAAGGAAAAGTCAACACCTAACTTGTAAAGGAAGGATTTCTCATCAAAGGTGACATGATTAGAAATATAGACTTTTTTAGAGGAATGCAAACACTGATAACCTTTTTGATGTGGGCTGTATCCTATGAAAATACACTTGCCTGTTTTGAATTCCAATTTGTGGCTGTTATAAGGTCTAAGTATGGATAGCATGCACAACTAAAGACTCTAAGGAATGAGTAATCTGGTTTTTTATGAAAAAGTTTGTAATAAGGAGAGACATTATTCAGGACTAGTGTAGGCATTCTATTGATTAGAAAGACAGCTATGTGGAAGGCATTCCACCAGAAATTAAGTGGCAGATTGGATCACTACAAGAAAACTAGCAATAGATGACAAACAGTTTGTGACAGATTCTATGCAAAATGACTTATACCATAAAAGTACGATGGACTCGTGATAGAATTTGCAATCTATCATAGATCAATAATGATTTTGGGATAGAATTATTGTTTATCACGAATTTATGATAGAATCATGATAAAAGTTTAATCTATCAAGAAATTATGATAAAAAAATAATTTTGACCGTGTTTGAACCAAATTTGATATATTATTTTATTTAAAAAAACAAAACGATGCATTTTAATAATTAAAGAAAAAAAAGACAAAACGCTATCGTTTTACCACAATTGCCTGAGTTTCCTTTTAACACTAGCAAAATGCTTCTGATTTTGGTACTTATTAAACTTTTTTAAGTGTTAAAAATAATTACAAAACCAAAAGCAAAACTCACCGTTTTACCACCTTTATAAAATACTTCAAATAAAAAAAAAACTAATTAAATTTGAAATTTTGTTATTTTAATTTAGGAATTTTATTAGATTAGGTTCAATGGATTTTTTACAATAATTAATTTTCTGTTGAATTAAATCTTTTAGAGATTCATGAATGTATGAACAGTTTGATTAGAATGAACAAGTGAAGTCTATATATTTTTTAACTTGAAACAAAAAAAGATTAAAGTGAAAATTAATTTTTGATAATGAATTATAATTTTTTTAGAAGTTAACGTGAATTAAGTTTTTTCGTCTTGAGTTTTTAGTTGTTTAAAAGGAAAAGGAAAGCTTGTCTCGAGTCCACATCTAATAGATTTTCTGAACTCTCCTTTTGATTCCTTCAATTTCATCAAACCCACATACAGTTTCACAAATTAAAATTTTTTTTTTATTTATCATCAAAGATTGGTAGCACTTGTATTCACAACTTGAAACTAATGCGCCTACCAACACCATGTGCCACTACAACAAAAATGGTATATGACAACAGGCAAAGCTTGTTGTGGAAGGTGTTTAACAACGAGCATTTGAACGTTGGGGTTCTAGCTGTAGGGAAAAGTTGGTGACTTTTAGCTATACACAATTCACGTTGTTGAACAAGATATGAATGTTGCTAAATATCTTATTACAACATACAGTGATTGTTGTTAAAAAGATCATGTGGTTCCAAACTTTCAACAAGCTTGTGATTGTTGCCACAAAATATATAGTAGCAAGCAACTAAATGTTGTCATGAATTATTTTTTTTATTTACAATAAACAACATATCTTGCCTGTTGCCAAATAAAGATGGCCAACGGGCTAGACGGCTCGTGGCACAGCACGGGCACGGCACGTATCCATACAGCACGGCATGACACGAGCACGTTTCGATGAGGCACGCGGCACGGCACGTGGGTGGGCCGGGCCAGGCATAGAAATTAGGCACGTGGGCCTTAAAAGCATTGCATGATTAGAGATGAGCTAAAGCACGGCACATGAAAAAGCACGCAATAAGCACGTTTCACTTTTTAATGAAAATAAATTTAAATTTATGATTTTACAAATAACTTGAAATTTAATCTTTTAATATATTTTTTTGCTTGTAAAATTTTTTTAAATTCATTTAACTTTTAGTTTAAAAAAACACTCTAATTATTTTATGTTTATAATTTATTAAGTGAATAGCTGATATCATGATTTTAATAAATAAAAATTATAAATAATGTGATTTTATAAAATGAATGTAATAATGCTATTATGAACTATGATCTATGACTCTATGTAAATTTAAGTTAACAATTAAATTAATCGTTAAGAAAAGTTTATTGTTATTATTGTTGTTGTTAAGTATAAAAAGAATTCTAATATAATAAAATCTAACTTAATAGTTATTATTATATTCTCTTACTATTATTAGTTTTTATTATTGAATATGGACTAGAGTTTTGAATTTTTTATTTTATTAAACTTGACTAAAGGCACATGGACTTAAAAAATGTACATAGAATTAAAAAAAACACATCAATAACTTAGCATACCTTCTTAAAAAAATTTAAAAAAAAAAAAACTTGTCGTGCTTTTTTTCTTAAGCACGGCACGACACGGCCCATGACACGGCACGTGTGCCGGGCCGGGCCTAGGCAAAAAAAATTAAGCACGGCACGGCACGAAATACATAGTAGGCACGGCACAAAATACATAGTAAGCACGGCACGGCACTGGCTCGAGCACACATGGGCCTTCCTTTGATGCCGGCACGGCCCGTTGGCCACCCTTATTGCCAAATAATAATAATAATAATAATAATAATAATAATTATTATTATTATTATTATTATTATTATTATTATTATTATTATTATTATTACAGTACTGCCACCATATGTAAAATGTATATGAACTAATTCCAATATTTGGCTTATTATAATAATTTTACATAAACTTAATAATAAGCATACATCACAACTAGAAGTCACACTGATATTTTAGTATTCATACAAATCCTATTACACAGCAAATATGAAAAGACAAAATATAACAATTAATCCATACAAATTTCCAACATCAATATAATTTTCATCTAGCAAAACACCAAAAAATTAAAACACAGTAATGGCGGTTGCAATTCCATAAATATCAACTTCAAAAAACCATCTCCAACAAAAGCTTCTTCAGTTTAGCAATTCCAGCAAAAACTTCTTCAAGACATATATACACTCCAACAAAAACATCTTCAAGGCGTAAACTCCTACAAGAAGGTTAACTGAATCAATTTTCATTTGCTGCATTTGGAATATAATTTTATATATGTACCAAAGAAAATATTTGTACGCCTACATACCTTCTTTAAAACAATTTGATGCAACTTTTTGGCCAAGCAATAGTGCTTCCCAAAGCCTCAACTATTATATGAGTTTCATCTGTGACTTTATACAAAGTCACTTCATCCTTAACATCGGATATTGATTCCACCCAAACTTTTGCCTTCCAAGAGGCATGTGGTGAACTTTTGCCTTAGGATCTATTGATGCAATTTTTCCTTCAGCCACAATTTCATCAACATCATTTGAATACCAATTCAATAAATAACATCTTGCATTTTCATAGTGACCATTTTCTTGCACTGTACCGCTTCCTTGTTGTGACTATAAGTAACAGAATATGGATTTACAATTTATAGGAGTAAAAAATAAAATTTGGATGAGCCAGCACATTTTTCTTTTCAATGAAAATTTCTCAATAAGTATAACAAAAAGATAAAAAAAATTTACCCGAGGAGTACAAGCTTGAGAACTTATAATATCATCAAAACCTTTGCTTGGATCCTATACATGATTAGAAGTAAATCTCAGTCTTAGAATAAATTTTCAAAAAACTATTTGCATGTATGCATTATCATATAGTCATTTACCTGTTGGCATTGTTTTAAGAACACAGTCAAATGCTTCTAATTCTCTTCAAGGGTAGACATTCTTTCAGATTGAGCTTGCAGCTGGTTTTGAAGTTCTTTCACTTTTCCACTAGATTGAATATGTGCTTCTAATTGAGTGGGAGTGGCTCCAAACCCCTGTCCTCGAACTCGTCCACGCTTTTCAGGTCCAAATACTTTTGCAATAGCATCATCACGTATATTGTTAGACGTGGTGTTACCTTTTGAATGGTGACACTCTTTAACTTTTTCCTGAAAGTAGCAAAATAACATTATTAATAACATATATATGAATAGTTATAATAAGAATACTTTATCTAGATATCTCTTACCAATGTTTTAGAAGCTGCTTCATTAACAAGTTGACCATTCTTTTTAAGATGGCCTTCAATCCAAACATTTACTCTAGTGATTTCAGATGGATTTGAACTCTTCTTTTTCTACAATTAAGAAAAATATGTAATTTAAAGTAAATCAAACAAGTGTCAAAACATTTTTAAATTAAATAAATCCATACCATGGTGTGCTCCTTTCTAGCATAACCTAATCAGCCCATTGAATGTATCACTTCTTGATTATTTCTCATCTCTCTATACTTCTTGCTTATTGCCTATCAGTCAAACATTAAAAAGTATAACTTTTATAGGCATGAAACTTAACTTGAATACTATTAGTGCAATGTAATGAACTAACTTACTTCAAATTCTGGAGACAATCTTTGCTTGACAAAGTTAGCCCAATCTTCTTTGGAAGTTATATTTTTTGGCCTAATAAGAGCAAGTGCACGTACTCTTATCATGTTCTTTGTTGGCTTTCTTTATCTTAGTTGTTAGCTCTGATTTGTATCTTCTCCAACAGTCACCCATCATTCTTAATGCCGAGTGTTTACGAGACTCATCTACAATGAATTTTTCCTGGATAAATTATAAGAAAAATGCAAACCAATAGTTAAAATAGTAAATCTCAAGATAAATGATGTATTTCCTAATAAAGATATCAAACATTGCCATGGCTTTTTAGTGCGTTCATTAACTTTCCATCAGGAAGCACCACATTTAGGACACAAATGTGCATTCTCCAACTCCTTTCTAAAGAGGCAACAATCATTTATACAGGCATGTATTTTTTTATACCCAAGGTCAAAGGTCTTGAGTAGCTTTTTTGTTGAATACAATGACTCAGGAAGTGTGCTTTCTGATGGAAGAATATCACGAACAATTTGAAGAAGTTCATCAAAACCTTTATCAGATATGCCATAGGTAACCTTATGCTTGAATAAAGAAACTGTTGCTGACATTTTTGTATGCTTTGTACATCCAGGATACAATGGAGTTTCAGCATCTTTGATAAGATTTGTGAACTCTTCTTTGTTACTTTCATGCGTGTGCTCTGATACATTTCCTTCCTGACAATAAACTTGATCTCTATACATTTGATATGTTTCTGTCATTTCAATATCATTATATTGCATTGACATACCAGAACAAGCAGAACTTTCACCATGAAGGACCCAAGTATTATAGGTAGGATCCATGCCTTTCATAACCAAGTTTTCATACACTAATTCGAAATGGTAGCATTGTACATTTTTACAACGAATGCAGGGACATACTATTATATCTAGATTTCCTGAATTTGCACGAGCACTATTAACAAAGTCACGTGCTCCCTTTCTATATTCATCTGAATGTCTACAAAAAATAATAATAAGAGTAATAACTTACTGATTAATCTAACGCTATAAGTATTCTTTTGTTAAGTAAACATGAAACCTTGATAAGTGGACCCATCTTTTATCCATTTTGAATCACTATTGTTGTCAAGACCTGGTTGTGCAGAGTGATTAGTTTGGACCATATAAAAATAAATAAAATGAAATAGGATCCAGTCAGAGTAACTGATAAGCTAGTAAAAGTTATATAAAACAGAATAAAAAATAAAGACTATAACCGAACATGAAATAGAGGAAATATGTTATACTATAATAAAGTTTCTAAAGCAAACATCAAAATAGAGAAATTCCATTTATAATTTTAATTATACAGGAGGAAACAATACCCCAAGTATGCTCTGTAGTCAAATCCTTAAAAACCACTGTTGATACAGGAGACTATGTTTAATGGCGTGAACAGAAGCAGGTTATTTGTTTCATGAAGTCAACAACACAATAAGCGAATAAAATTGTGCCACTCAATTAAAAAAAATCGTAATCCACCTCACACGTAATATTTACTAATTTCAATTAAAAATAAAATATACTCTTCAAAATCATCTTTTCCATGTAAATATTTGGCCTAGGCGTTTCAATAACCCACCACAAAAAAAAATTGATATTTATATGATTCATATCAGATATATGAACCCCACAAACAATAAAGAATTGTCCCACTTACCAAGCAATGAATCTGCAATGGGAATGTTGAATGATTTTGAGTGAGACGAAGTGCAGGATAAAGACCCAAATATTCTAAAAAAGAATTAATGCAAAGAGCAAAATAATTAATTAAATAGAATTACGAAAGTGAAAGTGAGCTTTATCAATGAAATTGAAAAGAAGAGTACTGGATAACTCATTTCCTTTGGTGGCCCGCAGCTATTATCACAATGAAGATTAAGAGGCTTGACTTGTTTAATGGCAGAGAAAGAGTAAAATGGTTTCAGCCAAGTCAAATTATTTTCCTTTTTTTTTTTTATCCTTTTACCGCGCTTTACCCGCGCGAAATAACAACAGCGCGCGAAACAAGTTTTTAATTTATTGCACATTTTTTTCTATTATTTTAGTTTTTAAAAGTATTGTACTTAATGAATAATCAAAAATTATATTATTATAATATTTTTATGTATAAATTTCACAAGCACCTATTTATGTTTTAATTTTCACCAATTTCATATTAAATTGAGTTAACAAAAATTTTATAAAAAAAAATTAACAACACGCAACTAAACGTTGTTATTTAAATAATAATTTAGGCAACAGGCAATTTAATATTGCCTTAAATAACTAATTACAACATGCAAAGTTTGAATGTTGTCATTACATAATCCTATACAGCAACAAATGATTACTCGTTGTGATAATGTTTAACACAACGGTCACTTATTGCGTGTTGCTAAAACTTTATATTTAGCAACATGCAGTTTATGATCGTTGTTAAATTATAAATTTGACAACATTTCATATGTGCACGTTGTTAAAATGATGTTGCCTTATCCCAATTTTCTTTTAGTGTGCATTAGCTGAAGGCGTGTGTACTGACCCTTGTCTCTGTATTTAATTTGCAGATTAATTTTAATTTTACATTCTAAAATAAGTTTTTGTTTTTGTTGCTTTTCAATTGAATGTTGAGTTATTAATTTTCATTTTTACATGCATGTTACAGAAGTGCCAAGTGAGTTAACTGAAGATTCAAAGTTTATTCCTTTAAATGCTTATGATCCTACATTTGGCCCCTCTGTAACTGTGGTTAGTTCCACTCCAGTTCTCATAATGAATGCTTCTTTCTTTATCAATATTTACATGCTTCATCAAATAGTAGGACTGGATCCTCTCCTAATTTAATTTTTCCTAAGGTTTAGAGGATCCAATGATATGTGGCAATAGCACTATTGTGTGGTAAAGATTTATTTCTAATATTTCTCTCTATCAGTTGCTGAAGTTATCTTTTTGAGTCTTAAATTTCAGCTTTTTAATCTTTACTTATTTCCCTTTTTTTTTAACATGCCCAAATTTTTACTTTCTCGAATTTGGATCTCATACTTCACCATTTTATATTTTTTTTCAAGATTAAAAAAAAAGTGTCAAAATTGAAAGATCAAGAGCAAAATTTCATTGTTTGACATGTTTTGCTGGAACCTTACCGCAGATGTTTGGCCAATTTGGCTTTTAGTTACTCAAACATGGTTGTATGGCTGTACAGCTGATATTATTATGTACACTTTGATCTTAAATATGAATCCAGTTTTGTTATTATCGAAAAAAAGTCAAAAGTGATTAAAATTTATAGATGATTATACTGAAATTCAACAATACAGTTGCTTTGGAGAGTAAATGTCTTAAAGAAAGATTTGCTAAAAACTTCAATATTTTGCCTCTTTAATTAGATTACAGCTATAAAATTAAAATATTTGACCACTATTTCACTCTTCACTTGGTTTTTACAACTATAAAATTCTTGTTTATAGGCATTACTATTGTTGTGCTTTTTAAAGTGGAGGAGGCAGTGAAGGTGAACCTTTTTTACTTTTGTTTTGCATTTGCAGACCTTTTTATTCAAATATTTGCTTTGTTGGAGTAGTGGTGAATTGAAGTTTAAGAAAATTGATTCTAAGTTATTAAACAACTCTTAATGATTTTTCTTGGTGTAGGTACTGCAGTTTTTAAAACAGCTAGAAGGTGAATTCTTGGAGGTATTAATTTGAAATCAAATTTTAATGATTGTTTTTTTATTTATGCATTTGGTTGTGCCATTAAAGAACCAAGCTTGCTGGGTTTTGTCTATTTTAATGAAAAGTGAGCAAACTAAAATGAAGTAATTGGCATTATATTAAAGATGTTCATCTTTGTGATCCAGACAACATTTCCAACCTTTTTGTTCAGCCAAAGTTTCCAAATGTCATTTTAAGAGTTAGATAACTATTTTGTGTATAATTTTCTAAGCCACTTCAATGTCTAGTGAATATTAGTCAACATTAATATATTTTAGGTGTGACCACCGCCTGCAATCATTGTAAATTATAGGGGTGGAATTGCCTTATTATTTTTATATTTGACTTAATCTTAATGTATGCTTTATGTAACACTATGTTATGATAAAAGTACCTAACTAAGTTGGTATATGATATCTGAAAATGTTCATTATGTAGTGTTCTATTAATTTTGCTCGTTGTATGTTAGGTAAATGAGAGGAAATATTTGAATTTCCTGAAGTAATTAAAGTCTTATATATGCTATTGCACATGACTCTTATCCTCTATTCATGATATTAATTTAAATGTGTACTTGCATTAAAGATGACTATTATTCCATTTCATTATTTTTCAGCCAGATACACTATCAATGGTTATGGATATTTTGTTTTGTGTGATTTTTTCTACATTTTCTCTACTACTAGATTGAGCTTAGTTACTTACCTAATTGCAAGAAAATGAATTATAACAATTAACAAACAAATTAACAAGATTTGTTTTCTTTTTTGTAACTAATCAAGTGTAGCTGGAAAAATTTGTGGCTCATTCAAGTTTGGATGACCATCTGGCATGTTGGTTTGGATTGAATCAATCAAAGTGTCAATTAATGGGCATTGATTGATTATTATGAGAGCAAAAGATTGGAGACGAGCAGTTGGAATTAGATGCTATGAATGGTCCTCGTGAGCATTACTATTATTAGGAAATTTTGCAGATTTTGTGTCAATGTTGTAGTTGTATAATGGATATTGAAATTTGAATATATATTAAATGTCATGTGTTTTTATATTTATTGGATTTTTAATTATTAATATTATAGTTTATATTAATTATAGATTTGAAAATTTAATTTCTAAAAACAATTTTGCATAATTTAATAATAATAATAATAATAAATATTTTTAGATAATATTAATTGAAATAATACTAATTTTCCAGCCAAAAATTTAAAAAAAATTCAAATAATTTTAAATTTTCCTCCAAAATGTGATGTGACATACACGTGATTATTAAAAACTATCATAAATTTATGACAGGAAAAATTATGCGATAAATTAATGAAATTGACATAGATGACGGATAGATTGTCTGTTATTACTCTCTTTTATGACAGCTATTTTCCGTTATCTATTACCTATTTTCTTGTAGTGGATTGAGCTAATAAAGTTAAACAAATATCCACTATATGCCTATGCTTTCTTTCAATATTGCCATTTTGATGGTGGATATGAGGCCGAGGATGTCTAAAATGATGTCTAAAATGAATTCCAGATGAAATTAAGAAAGAAGAAAATGATCTGAATTCACCCCCCAATCTGTTTGAACTGATTTAATCTTTTTATTAAGATGTTTTTCAATGAAAGTTTTAAATGTGCTGAAAACTTGCAATGCATCAGATTTTGCAGACAAAGGGAAAGAACCTGTGAATCTACTAAAATCATTTAGAACTGACAGATAGTAGTTATATACTTGGGTGGAAGAAATATGAGATGGCCCCCACAAGTCAGCATACAATAATTCTAATGGTGCTGAAGTTTTGGTGACAACAGAATCAAAATGCTTAAGATGATTCTTTCCAAATTGACAAGCAGTACAGAGATCAAGTTTGGAATTATTATTAATAACATCAAAACCATTACAAGACTTCAAAATAGTTTTGAAAGTATGAGGAGCTGGATGACCAAGCCTATGATGTAACAGAGTGGCATCAATAGAAGACATAGAGACTAACATAGCAATTGGACTGCATGACTTATTGTTTTGACAAATTGAAAACTCAGAAAGATCATAACTGAACTTATTAGAAGCTGACATTGTTGCAAACATGGATACAAGTTGATTTTGATTATCTTGAGCACAAAAGACTGAAGACTTTGCACTGGAGATTTGAGAAGAAGGAGAGTACTCTTGAATTTGATACAAGCCTCCTTTAGCTACCCCTTTAAGCAGAAGTATTATTGTTGCCTTGGCCTTAATAAAACAAAATTTTCCAACAAATTCCACAACATCATTATCAGTTAGAAGTTGTTAAATGCTTATTAGGTTTTTGGTTATGTGTAACACATGTAGAACATGATTAAGGAGTAAAGATTCATGTGTCAAAGTAGTAAGTGAAACAGAACCAACATGTTTGATCTGCAGTCCATTCCCATTTCCAATAAGAAGTAATTCTGAGCCAATATAGGGATTCAAATTAAAAAGTTTACCTGAATCATTTGTGATATGGCTTGAAGCTCCACTGTCTATCTACCATGGATCTTCCACTGCATCTGGAGAAGGAGCAACTGAAGTGGTAGCATGCTGACTAAAAGATGGAGAATCATTCACCCCATTGTAACAGCTAAGAGCAGCATGAGAACTAGAACTAGAGTTTTATGAGCCATATGATTGTGAGTTGAAACCAACAACACTAGAATCTTGATAAGCAACATTTCCTTGATATTCATATCCCCTTGGAAAACCACCACAACCTCTACCAAAATCATTATTCCCTCTGCCAAAATTATTAGATGGCCTTGGACCAAAGTTGTTCTGTATGAAACCTCTACTATAACCAGGTCTGTAATTTCCTCTGCCAAAGTTCCTTTGAGGTAAAATTGCAGAATTGTATCTATTCCTGCATTTGTAAGCACTGTGACCAAGTATGAAGAAAATTTGGCAGATAATAGTTGACTCATTGATACTATTACCTCCTTGATTTGGATTGTGAGAGACATTGTTACCAAAACCTCCATTACCTCTAGGAAAAGCAGAATTACCAACTCCATTTCTGGTTACGTTCTGATGGTTCTGATTCTTTTGAACAATATTAGTAGACAAATTATGCATAACATCAGCATTGACCTTTCCTTTCTTTTGCTCAACTCTCATTTCATGACTTAAAAGCAAAGCATAAATCTCATCTAAATTTATATTTTCACCTCGAGCAAGTAAGGCAGTAACAAGAGATTCATAGTCTTGTGAATCCAAACCAGTCAAAATATAAGTGATCAAATCATTAAGTTCTACAGGCTTTCTAACAATTGCTAAACTATCTGTTAAATGCTTCATCTTAGAGAAATAAGCATGCATATGCATAGAACCTTTTTTCATAGTTTGAAGTTGCATTTTAAGAGGTACAATTCTAGCTTGAGTTTCAGATATGAACATACGTGTGAGTGTCTCCCAAAGCTCTTGAGAAGATACGCAGTGAATTACAGAGGAAAGCAAGCTTTCATGTATGGAGGAGAACATCCAACTCAGAAGCAGCTAATTTGTTCTGATCCAAGCAGTAAATGTTGGATTCTTAGCTCTGGATCCAGAATCTCCTTGAATTGAACTTGAAGCATCGTCAAATTGAGAGAGAGATTAATCTGGACACTGATTAGCACCAATGATGAACCTTCCAGTCCATTGCCTTTGATTGAAGCAAGGACTTGATTTTTCCACACCATGAAGTTGTTTTGATCAAGTTTAATAGGAGTAACAAAATTATATGACTGTGAATTTGAACCGGTGTTAGCCATTGGCTCTTATACCATTTTAGAAAATGTAATATGAGTGTTTGGTAAGCTGCAAAGTGCAAGAAAATGAAAGAAAATAGCTAAGAGAACTTAGAAGAATATTCTGGAAATGTAACTCAGAATCTGTATTAGATACACACGTGAAGAATGATTACAAGTTTGTTTATATAGCTGCTCAAGATGTATCTAACAAACTGAACTAAGATACAAAAAATGAAAATACAATTAGTTACAAATACAGCTGACATGGATGACTAACAATGACAGCTCAGCTACTGGATTTGGTTCAGCTGGTTGACAGTTCAGCAAATTTATGATGCACATCTTTCTCTTTTGTACTTGCACATATGCTAACACAAAATAAATGCACAAATGTCATAACATTATTTGTTTGTTGTATAACTGACATGGTACCTCTGATGTATTGTAGAATTTCTCCTACCTTAGCATTGATTAAATATGACTGTATGACTAATGTTTTATAATAAATAGAAATGTAATATTAAAATAAATGCAATAATATAAACATTTTACAATCATCCAAATATTAAAAAAAATTAATATTTCACAATCTATTAGACATATTTTATCACATTAAAGTAAATTTTATAATAAATAGAACATGACATTAATATATATATATTAAATATTATATAAAATAATTTTAATATTATTAATATATTTGATAAATTGTCTTAACTGTAAATTCTATTTAACCCAAAGATTTATTTAAGATCTTCATAATAAATAAATAAATATATATATTATTAAAATAAATATGCTAATTTAGATTTTAAATTAAAAAATATTTTAATATTATTAATCTACCGGACCGAATTAATAATTTATATTATATTTTTATTTATAAAAAAATTAAAAGTTAATTTTATTACTATTCCAATGACATTATAGTTAAAAAAGAATCGTAGTGTTGTTTATTGAAAATTTGAGGGTCTGCATAGCTATTTTCCCAAACTTTGGGGTTTAGCTATCCTTTCCCTTTAGCTATCCTTTCCCTTAATCTTTACTGTTTACTTACCAGTGCTTGGTAATGCTTCTTTTATATCATATCAGATTATATTAAACTCAGCAACATAAATATGTGGCTATTGCTGAAATTCACAATTCATTTGTACATTGTGATTTTTAATATTTCTGATCAAGTCAGCTCCACAGTCCCTTGCAAATTACTATTTTCAATATCTTTCATTAAGTCATGGCATTGAGAAGTCAATTACGAGGCTAGCAGCTCACTTAAGTCGGGATTTTATATATAGTAGTATGAGTTGCACATCTTTATCTGCAAAAATAGTAGTAAGTCTCTTGCATATTTACCGACATGGGTAATAACAATATTGCTTCATTTGCACTTCTTTGTCTTACGCTGCTATTAGCAATTTTGCACCTTGAAACCATTAAACTTAGGTAGCGTTTGTCTCTGAAGTTTTTTAAAGTCTGAATGGGTCTAAATACGAAAATCTGAATGACATGTTTGTTTTTCTTTTTCTAATATCTGAATATAAGTGGCATTTTATTTATTTTTATAATAAAAAAAGTCTTAAACTTGGTTATTTGACATTTATGTCATTGTATATTAAAACTAAAAAAAGGGGAATAGATTTTGTAGTTTAAGAAATAAGTTATTTAACAAAGATATTTTTGGAATATAATATTTACTTGTCATTCAGACCTTTTCCCATTCAGATAAAAGTCACAAAAGTTTACTTTTTCTATTCAAATGTAAATATCTGAAAATCAGTCATAAGTTATAAAAAAAAAAACAAATATATTTTAAAAAATATATGAAAGTAATAAAATTTCAGACTTCAGACATTTAACAAACAACATCTTAGTTTCTCCCAACCTACCATTAGTCCAAGCTGCAAAGAAGTTGAGAGGGAAGCACTTCTCCAGTTCAAACAGAACCTTACAGACCCTTCGGGTTGGCACTCGTCTTGGGTTGGAGAAGATTGTTGCAGTTGGCGAGGAGTCAGCTGCAACAACAGAACAGGAAGTGTAAACATGCTCAATATCAAAAATCTATTTCGAGACAGTTTTGACTCCTTTGAAGATGATGCAGGTAACGAATTGAGTGGAGAGATTAGTCCTTCTCTTCTTCAGTTGAAAGACTTGGAATACTTGGACTTGAGCTTGAATAATTTTACAGGTGTCCAAGTTCCTGAATTCATTGGATAACTAAAAGAGCTAAGATATCTCAATTTATCTGGCGCAATTTTTAGTGGGACAATTCCTCAAAAGTTTTGGAAACCTCACGGAATGGAATTTAGATCTATTTCAAATAGATGTAAGCGAGTTTAAAACCCTAGAACTAATTAATTAATGACTTTAATTAAGTTCCTTAACAGAGTGAAGCTTGAGAAAATCTCCAATATAATTAACCTAATTATATTAATAGCACAAAATTAATTAAATTGATTTTCTGAAAATGCTGTTTACATTTACTATTCACGAGTACTTTTCACAGAGATTTTTATGCTATTAATAAATTGAAATTACACTAAATTAGGGAATTCATTAATTATGCTAAAAACAATAAATTGCATAAATTAAATGACATGGAGATTTTTACGTGGTTCGGATTAATCAATCCTACATCCACGAAGCCATGCTTAGATGAAAAGTAATTTACTAAGTTAAGATGTTACAACCTATGAATTTACCAAACTTAAGACTCTCACTTATAGTTTATCACTATACAACTTACTCAACCTTAGATTGAATCTGCTTCTCTTGAATAACTGCCACCCTTCTTGATCCACTATCTTCAAGGCACTTCGCAAAGTGATCAATAGCAATTTTCAAATTTTTAATTCTTCAATGTCTAGTGATCTAAGATCCATATAGACTCTACATAGAGATGAAAAGAAATAGTCTCATTACAAGACTTGAATAAAGAGGACAATAAAACAATTTAACACAACATCATATGCCAAATCCGGCTTCTCTGCCTTATACTCTATGTTGTGTGTCTTTAATTGTGAAATACCTTATATATGCACTAGGGTTTCACAAAAATCACATGTCTTAAAAGACTTAAATTCTTTCCAAATAAGAGTTTCTTTCCCCTTATAATTCCTATGAATATGAATAAGAATAAATCTGATATTCTTATCTTGCTTGTCTTCTAAGGAATATCTAGAGCATTTAATAAACTTCTTGTTTGAACCAACTTTTTGCTCAAAATAAATCATATGCGCCAATTATAAAGTCTCATCATTAATAGACTTACTAAATTATACATCTTATTAAATGAGGAAACAAATATTTCTAATAAATTGGAATTGCACTAAATTAGAGAATTAATAAATTAAACCTTATTACAAGATATTCAATTAATAAAATTCCAATTTAACTAAACTAACCATAAGATACCAACTCTATAAGTAATGGACTTAACACTCTTAAACTTGCTTTATCTTGATCTTTAACAATTTTCTTGATCAATCAAATCAAATAGACCTTGAATGGCTTTTAGGACTTTCTTCCTTGGAATATGTTAACTTGGGAGGCGCAGATCTTAGCAAGGCTGCGGCATATTGGCTTGAAGTTGTTAAAAAGCTGCATTCTCTTGTTGAGTTGCACTTGCCCAATTGTAATCTTCCCAGTCTTCCTCTCAATTTTCCATCTCTTGATTTCACATCCCTTCAAGTGCTTGATCTCTCCAACAATGATTTCAACTCTACAATACCTCACTGGTTGTATTAGGAATACTGAGATCAAGCACTTGATTTGCTAGTAATATAATAAGTCTTGATCTCAACTCCAACGATCTTCAAGGTGATATCCGAAATGGATTTGCTAGCTTGAATTCTCTTCAAGAGCTTGATTTGTCCAGAAATTCAATCCTTGGAGGCCAGCCATCCAGAAATTTGGGGAAGTTTTGCAATTTGTGGACACTGATTCTTTCTAGAAACAATATCAGTGATAAGGTAAGTGATTTAATTGATGGTTTATCTGAATGTGCAAACAACAGCTTATTAGAGAAACTAGAATTAGGATTCAATCAATTCACAGGTATTCTTCCCTTTTTTTTAGGATATCTTAAGCACTTAAGATACCTTGTGCTTTGGCAAAACTCATTCTAGGTTCAATTCCACCATCAACTAGAAACTTGACCTTTTTGAAGGAATTGTACCTCGTATCTTATCAAATGAATGGGATTCCTGAAAGTTTCGATCAGCTATCAGCGCTTGAAGTGTTGGATCTCTCCGAGAACAACTGGGAAGGCGTCATAACTGAATCTCATTTTAGGAACCTCTCAAGTCTGAAAAAATTGTCTTTAACTATAGAGTCATCACATTCATTAACTAAAGATTCGATAAATATCACCTTACTTTTCAACATAAGTTCTGATTGGGTTTCTTCTTTTAAACTCAGTTTCATCAACCTTAGATCATGCCAACTTGGTCCAAAATTTCCAACCTGGTTTAGAAATCAAACTAAACTAAAAACTTTGGTTCTTAACAAATAGCTAGGATTCCATACACCATACCTATTGGCTTTGGCAATTGAGTTTGACCCTTGATGAACTAGATGTTGCTTATAATAATTAAGAGGAAGAGTTCTAAATGCCTTAGGATTCAACTTTCCAGCCACAGTTGATTTGAGTTCTAACAACTTTGAGAGTCCTCTCTCGCTGTGGTCATTTAATGTGACAAAGTTGTAATAAAGGGATAACTTTTTTTTTTTTCGGGCCAATTCCTGATGAGATTGGCCAAAACCTTCCCTTCCAGACGGATTTAGATGTCTCTTTTAACTTTCTAAATGGCAGCATTCCCAAGTCCATAGGCAATCTAAAGCAATTACTAACATTGGTCATTTCTAACAATAACTTGTATGGTGAAATTCCTTTGTTTTGGAACAACATCTCTTTCCTTTATATTTTGGATATGTCAAACAATAGCTTTCTGGTAGCATACCAGAATCAATTGGTTCTCTTTGTACACGTAGATTCTTAGTGCTCCGTAACAATTATCTTTCTGGTGAACTCCCTCTTTCACTGAAAAATTACTCTTTCATGGATAATCTTGATCTTCGAGACAATAAACTTGTTGTGCTGTGGAAGCGTTTTTTGTTGTGGTCTGATACCACTTGTGCGCTAATGCGGAATCAATACGCACCCAATATTCATAGAAAAATAAAAGACACAAGAATTTAACGTGATTTGGCATAAAGCCTACATCTATGAAGGCAATAGAGAATAATTATTTTACAAACAATTAACAGAGAACAAATTTGAGTAATAAAACCTCACTTCCCAAATACCCAAATACACCCAGTATTCTCACATATTCGTGAAGGAAATAATTTTCCCATAACAGACATTCTCTCCCATCTCTACAAATAGTGTAGAACCCAACTGAGCACCCAAGGAAATGCTCTCTTAAACTTTCTAAGAGCTCACTTGTAGATGCTCTCTTTCTCTAGGCTCTCTCACAGAGAATTCTCTACACTCCCTCACAGAGAACTAAATTTCGTAAGCTCTCTAACTCTACATTTTGGGATGATTTTAGAATGAATGAGGAGTTCTATTTATAGGAAAAATTATGGCACTATTGCACCAACTCCATGCCAATTTGTCTTCAAATTCGGCAGCTAATTTTGAATGCATGCATGTGTGATTTGTCTTCAAATTCAGTGTGCACATTTTTTAATGTATGCATGTGCTTTTATTTGAATTTTCAACAATTTTCCACCTCGGTGAAGATTTATCCAAATTTGAGCCGACTACTAATAAAGCAGCGGCATATCTGTGACTGCCTACGTACCTAGTTACTAGGATCAAGCCAGCTATAGTTTACAATTCTTAAAGGAAATGCCTTCACAAATTGTTCCATACTCATATCAGAGAATCCACATAATTGCAAGACTGTGAATTTTACCAAGATCTACTAACTATACTCATTGCTTGAGATAAATTGGGCCTTTTACACACCATCACATCCATAAGACTACCCATAGCACAAGTTTACGAAACATAAGCCATATACTCGTGAATCACTTGAGGAGAATGACATGAAGAAGAGCTTAGGAGTTAGAGGAGTACAAATTAGTTTAGCCTTTGTCATTTATACCAATCTTTGTGCATCATCCAAGTCTTTCATCTCAAATCAAGAAGCCATTTGCTTCTTTCATCTCATCTCTATTCTTTGAAGCTATAAGCCTTTCGTTGACATAGAGTAACAAATGAATGAATACTCCATCTTGTAGTCTTCTAAAGTAAACACAGTGATCGCGTTCACTTCTGGTGAATTCTGCCCTCATTCAAATCTCTTGTACACTTGTCTTTCGAATATTTCAGTCTGTACAAAGATTTAATCATCCTTCATACATGATTCTCCCTTCAGTAATTTGAAACCATAAAACTGAGTCATTTAGATCTCCTACTCTACATCCCCATATAAGAACATCGTCTTAACATCTAATTAAGAAAACTTTAACTCATATTCCAAATATAAGGCAAGTCGGATACAAATGGAAGTATGTTTCACAACTGGAGAGAAAATACCTTCCTTCTGAGCAAAACTTTCTACTATGAGCCTTGCCTTATAACGAAGAGTTGCTTGTTTTGGAGATCTTTGCTTCTTGGTGTAGCCACATCTATTATAATAGCCCTCAATTCCTTAGGTAACCCTACAAGTTCCCAAGTCTAAATTTGATGAAGAGACTTTACCTCTTCCTTTATGGCTAACTTTCGCTGATTACATTTATTGTTGCGTACAGTTTCACTGAAAGCATTGGGGATGTCATTATCAGCAACTGAAAGTGAAAGGGCTACCACCATGTAAGCCATCTGGGTTTTTCTTCTTGGTCCCCTTGTTGCTATCATCTTTATCTATATCATTAGTTGTTTCTTCTTCTTGTGGGACATCAATAGAAACAACATCTATTCAACTCTTGGTATCACCTTCCAAGTTGAACTCTTCTCTGCTGTAGAATCGAGTGGTCATTTGGAGTTGCATCAAACTCCACCTATTGCAATATCTCATTGGTCTTGTTCTCCACCTGTTGAGAACTAGAAGCCTTCCATATCGAAGTTTCATCAAAAGCGACATCTCTCCACTTGCAGCAGATCACAATTCGATTTTCTAAGTGACTTGTGTAGCTTATTGCCTCAGTCTAAAACCTTTTATCTAAACCAGCATTAAATAAGATATATCGTACCTTCTCTAGTAAAGTACAATCTATACGCTTAGCCACAATAGTACATCTCATCGTGAAATGTTGTTTTAGACTCTTATTTTGGCGTACTTGCAAGAATGGATCACAAGTATATTGACACGACTCAAAAGTGTTTGATTTACTCTCAAGTATAAGAGCATCTAGTTATAATATAACTCGGTGAGTCCGGGGTCGAACTACAGGGAATTTAAAATTCAATAGTCAAATATTTAATAAAAATTAATTTTAGAAAACGAGATTAACAATTTAAAAAGTGCTAAGGTTACGGGATTCACTCTTGGAATTCAAATTATGTTCATAATTCTCTCCCTTAATTATATTTTGCATTTTATTTACTAATTAAATATTATGTCATTTAATTATTACCTAGCCAATTTTATGAATAATTATAGGAATAAAGTACAGCATGTGCCACAACTATATTGATGTGTCGACATAATGTCAAATTACCATATAAATTCCAGGTGATCTAAATCTACAAATTAACATGACATAGAAATAATCGGTAAATAAAAATACAAATTATAAATATATAATAAAATAAAATTTAGGCTCACTTGAGAGAGAAATTAATTCCATAGTTTGACTCCTTAAGTTTCACCTTTCACCTTAGCTCAGAGAATTAGCTACTCATGTTGAAAAGAAAAATACACATTTTATTTAATTAACTTATGTTACAAGAAATTTGGGGTCAAAGAAAGAAATTGAAAAGAAAAGAAAAGAAGAAGTTGAGAGAATTCTTCATGACTTTGATTCTCTCTCCAGTACCCCCCCACTTTGCTCTCCATTTCTTCCCCTCCAAGCACGTTTATATAGGCAAAAGCAAAGGAATCATTTTGTTTTCTTCTCTTTTGGCTTTTTCCTCAATTATTCACGCCCATCCACTTATTTCCAATTTTTCTCCATCATGCCTTTGTTATCCTTCTTTTATTTTAAAACATAATTATTATTTTTATTATCTATTTACATTGAAACGAGTGATAGTCAAGTGGCAAAGTTGCAACTGCCGCTTGACTATCAAATGAATGGCTCCATTATACGCAGCTCCAGTAATTTGTCTTCTTATTTCCTGCTTTTAGTTTCGATTCTTCTTTTATTCTTTGAAATTTACCTACGAAAACAAAATATAATAATTAAAATAAAATTAACATAATAAAATACAATTTACCTAAAATTACATTTGGAGAGCATTAAAATAAAATATGAGTTATCTGCACATTAATTAACACTATAAGTGATAAAATGATAACTTAAATCTTTATGAAATATACACTTTCTAGTGTTAATCATATATCAGTCCATGTCAGTATGCAATACTTTGACCTTTCTACCAGTTTGAACCTTCACCAATTTCTTTCATTTCACGAACATCTCTAGATCCTCATCCTATGCTCATATGGTGTACATTCACACATGTCCAGAGAAACAAATAAAACCCAATAATGGTTATCACCAATTTATGCAGTCTTGGTCGGTTCCCAAACATCGCTGTGAACATTCAAGGATTTCACGAGTATCGTGATTAACCGTGCCATGCTTGACCCTTGTTTGCCTACTAAACAGTGCTCACATAACTCCATTTTTGTAGGTTTTAGTACCTTTCAAAAGTCTATGCCTCATCTCAATTTGCAAAGACTTCTTTCATAAATGTCCCCAGTCGTATACGCTATAGCTCAATGGTGTCACTGTGCACCAAAAATCATCACTTGTACTTTCCTTTTAATAATACAAGTTGTGACGCTGAATCCCTTTGCAGAATCTCCATAGCCCCGTATGTGAACTTCATTGTGCCAACATTAATGGTAACCCTATAGCCTTAGCTTCCAAAGCCCTAAGGAAATTAGATATTTCTTCATAGCATGAATATATCTAACTTTTTCTAATTTTCTGACCACTCCTTCGAACATCTTGACCCAAACTGTTCCTATCCCTATTTTGCGACAAAGTTGATTACTCCTCATCACAATCATACTGGATTCCAAGTCATGAAAATCCACAAATAATTCCCTAAAGGAACTTAAACAATAGGTTGCTCTAACATCAAGCGTCCATTTCTTCGAACTTGTCCCAAACGCCATAAGTGTAAAACTCAATGAATAGTTAGTGTTACATGCCATGTTTGCTGCTTCTAGTTTCTTCCATCTTTCTTCTGAGCCTTCGAGCAATCTATCCTCCAATGGCCTCTTTCATGACAAAAAAAGGCACACTCGTCTTAGGCTATTCTGCTTCTTAATTCAGTTCGAGAAATCTTTCCATTGTGCTTTATCATTTTTCTTCATCGCCCATCCTCTGTCCATCAAGACTTCAAACATGCTTATTCGAAATATTTATTATTATTTCGAATCTCCAAATTGGTCAATGCTGTGCCGACATCTTTAACGACGATCATGCTCTTTCATACAACAATGTAGTCACAAACTAGCAGTATTCTTCTAGAAGTGAGTGTAGAAAAATCTTAGCCCTAACTTCATCCTTGATCTCTTCGTCAAGATTCTTCAAATAATCATGATACATGCACCTGTATTGACACCCTAAGCTTCATTCGAAAGCCATACACTTGGTTCATTGCATGAATGTGATTTTTTGGCATCTTACAAGTACTTTTCCTCCAAAGTACGCAACAGAGCAATTACACACTCATCATCTGAAACCTGGTATTTCATTTCTTTGAACAAGTAAGACTTGATGTGATCAAAAGCCTTCTCATTCACATGATCCCAAAATGTCTTCATCACACTTGTGTCTTTTATCTTTCAAAACAACATCAAGATCAATTTGAATTAGGAATCCATATATCCGTGCTCTTCGTGCCGAAGTTGTTCCCATCAATATTTTCAAACTCGATCTTTTAGCTTCCCGCAATCAGTGCTACAAGACAAGGTGACAGTTCTCACCTTCGGGAATACGCTTCTGATCTAGCACTTGTACAAACAACTTATAGAATAGTTAAGGTAGATCTCTCAATCATCTTATCTACCATTCCAACAACTATTCACACTTGAAAGAACAACCTTCATGTGAATAAATGCACTAAGAAAGTTTTTAGGAGAATAGAAGGGTCACAACGGTCCCACTTAAAACCCAAACTCCTTAAACTCTTATCATCTTGTTGACAAAACTTTCCTAGAGATGAAAAAATACACACTACTTACAATAGACTGTCTCCCAAGTACAAATGGTGGTCTCCACCGTATTCATGAACAGCACCGTATACGTAAACAATACCATATACGTGATCAGTCTTATGTACGCGAACAATGATGCATACCCCAGTACGAACCATCAGCTCTGCTACATTCATGAACAATACCATATTATGAACATTGATGTATACCCAAGTACAAACCATCGGCACTGCTTTGAATGATTGGAAACTCTAGACTTATCAAAAGATAAGCTTTCTGGCTCTATTCTAGCAAGCATGGCTTCAATTAAATTCATGAATCACTTGAACCTGTCATACAACAACTTGTCTGGAGAAATTAAATTCACGAACCAGTTTCAAACCCTTAATGATCCATCAATTTATGAGGGTAATCTTGCACTTTGTGGCGATCCACTACCAGAAAAGTGCTGTAAAAATGACGAGATGTCGTAGGTTCCTGGTGAAGATGAGGAAGATGAGGATGAGCATGACAAGCTATGACTCTTTGTTAGCATGGCACTTGGTTTTGGGGATTCTGTGGTGCTTTGATCATCAAAAAGTCTTGGAGATACGCTTTTTAAAGTTTGTTGATAAAAGGATGTATCGATTTCTCACATTTGTCTCATTAATTGCAGCTCATCTGTGGAGAAAAATTTTGGAGAAGATTTGAACTTGGCAAACGTGATGGATTAGATATAATAAGTGCTTCTTCAAAGTAATGTTTACAATTGTATTTGCTTCAATTATTTTTAAGTTTACCGTAAAACTGCAAACCTTCTATTAGTTCTGTGATAAAATAATGCAGTATAAGCATATAGTATTCCAATTCAAATCTCCAATAAGTATACAATAAATTTGATATCTTAGAAAATTCAACTATTTTTTATCATAATAAATAGTGTGTGAAGGAGTATGCATTTTCTATTTTGGCATTGTAGTAGAGATTTCAAATAATCATTAGCATGTTTTATGTTTATTTTTTTAATGTTTAATTCATGTGTTGATCAAAATAATAGAAAACACCAAAATTATTCTCCCGTTTCTTTTTTGATAGATTTATTGTTCAAATTACTAGCTTAATTATGAATTTAAAACATCAAAAGACTTCAATAATTATTAACCTAATTTTATTGGTGGTGCGGATTACATCTTTTTTTTAATTATTTCTTCTTGCTAGCTTTTTTACAACAAAATCTGACTCCACAAACAGTCCTAATTGTAGTCAACATTAAAAATAAAAGTCGTTGCCATGGTACTCTATTGATTTCAATTGCTACAGCACTTCAATTATTTTATTACATGCTGAAAGGAATTTAGATTTATTTCAAATAGATGTAGGCAATATTAAAATCCAAGAATTAATTAACTAATGACTCAATTAATTAAATTCCTTAATAGAGCAAAGCCTAAGAAAATCTCAAATATAATTAACCTTATTATATTAAAAACACAAAATAAATTAAACTAAATTAAATTTCGGAAAACTCTGCTCATAGGTACTGTTCACAGTCACTGTTTATGTGTTACTGTTTACGTATTACTGTTAATGAGTTATTGTTCACGTGTTACTGTTTATCCGCATAAAAAATGTTAATTTTGCCAAAAATAATAAATTGCAGAAATTAAAAGACACGGAGATTTGTACATGGTTCGGATTAATCAATCTTACATTCACAAGGCCACGCTTAGATGAAAAGTAATTCACTAAGTTGAGATGTTACAACCTATGGATTTAACAAACTTAAGACTCTCACTCAATTTATCACCATACAACTTACTCAACTTTAGACTGAATCTACTTCTCTTGAATAACCACTACCCCTCTTGATCCACAATCCTCAAGGCACTTCATAAAGTGATCTAGCAATTCTTCAATTCTTCAATGTCTAGTGATCCAAGATAGAAGATAATATAAACAAATCAACACAACTTCATACACCAAATCTGGCTTTCCTGCTTTATGCTCTGTGTTGTGCTCTCATTCAATTGTGAAACACCTATCTTTATATAGGCACTAGGGTTCCACAAAATCACAAGTCTTAAATGACTTGGATTCTTTCAAAATTAGAATTTCTCTGCTCTTATTATTCCTATGAATCTGAATATGAATAAATCTGATATTCTTGCATTGCTTGTCTCCCAAGGAATATCTAGAGCATTAATAATTTTTCTGTTTGGACCAACTTCGCGCTCTAAATAAATCTTATGCGCCAATTATAGAATCCCACTATTAATTGACTTACTAAATTAGATACCTAAGTAATCTAGGAAACAAATATTCCTAATAAATTGGAATCTTACTAAATTAGGGAATTAATAAATTAATCCCTATTACAAGATATGCAATAAATAAATTTTCAATTTAACTAGACTTGCCATAAGATGACAACTATAAAAATAATGGACTTAACAATCTTCCCCTTTGGCATCCTTGTAGCAAAAGCAATCCAACATAAGTCTTCAATAAAATCTTGGCGCTAAAACATGAATCTGAAACAAGCACAAACAACAACAAAAAACTAACCAAAATAATTGGCAATTAGCATGTTATTAGTTCATCAAATAAATCAAGGCAAGAATTAAAATAAAATACTTAAAATAAAATACTTAGTATATTGATCAATAAATTGCAAGGCAACATTAAGCACAAATTCAAGATCAATAAAAAGATAAACTCCCCCTAAAAACTAGAAATCCTAAAACCTCTCCATAAAATTGGAATACTACTCCCCTTAAGTTATTGCATGATGCACTTGAAGACTTCTTTTAAATCTCCCCCTCTTTTGCCAAAAGATTGCAAGTGAAGAATATGGAATAGCTGAAATCAGGAGGAGGAAGACAAGAAAATTAAGTGAGAAATAAGGATCCTAGAGGCTTCCTTATATAGAAGAGCTAGCCTAGTTCAAAGAGGAGTAAAAGTCCTACGTGCATAAGATAAGGATTGAGAAAAAAAAATTCTTTTCCAATTTAAGATTGCATCAACCCCAAATAATGTAGAGGAATAATAAGCCAATATAATCTAACTCAAATAAGTCAGTAATATAAGGAAAATGCAAATATTAAATGAGATGCATGATAATATTCGAAACAGTGGCACAGTACAGATGCATGAATTTCGAAATGAAACTGGGAACGATTGGAAAGGAATTAGAATGCAAACCATATACCGTTGAAAAGCTCATTAAATCAACTATATGTAGAATTTTACAGAATTGAATTGGAGTTCTGTAAACAAAGTTATGACCAAAAGAATGCAACCTGTTCAGCTTGGACAGGCAAAAACGATTTAATGCAGTTTAGAAAATAAAATTGGGTTTTTGCTTAAAAACTTGTATAACTTTTAAACTCAAAATCAAATCAATATGTAAAAACATGATAATGCACATGCATTAGAAAGATGAATTTTTATGCATGAATAACAAACTTGAACAAAGGAAAAATCAATATACCAAGGGATTTTCCACAAGCATTAAGTCATGAAATCAAGACTCTAATTTCCTCAAACAAGTAAAGATTAGAGAAATTTAAGCTTGTTTGTGTGTGTTGCAAGCAATTCAATCTAGACCTTTTCCCCAAAAGTTCATCAATATCATAGTCAAAGTCTCAAATACAAAACATAGAGTTGGTCAAACTAACCTTATCATCTTCATCTCCAAATTTGACCATTTTAATTTTGACATACCTATTTTTTTATATATAGTCTAGCAAAAGCTTTTTGATAATAGAAAAGTATCTATGGTAAGGAGCTTTCACTCTACCTCTTAAGGTAGCCTTCTTCTTATGGTAGTTCGTCCTCTGTCATATTTGTGATACGCAGACTCATATTACTCAAGGATAACTTCACTTTTAAGAGTTATAGGTAGTTATTTCTGACCATAGTGTCTGTATATATTAATCAAGGCAAACAGTCATGACCCAAGTTAAATATTCTCACCAAAGACCATGTTAATATCAAAACCTTGAGTCAAAGTAAAGACTGAATTAACATTCATGTGCTTTTGAAAATAAGGTTAAATAACTCGAATCAAAACTTATTCAAGGCTTTCAAGTCTTTAATAACATGAAAAATTACTGGTCATTTATTAATCCAAGACTTATCAATTTTTCACAAACGAAACATAAAAAGACTAAAAATTTAAAAACATGTAAATGCATGTCCTATATCTAATGCACAAATGCATGACTTAAATCTAAATGCAAAAATATTTTGACTTGCATAGGACACACACCCAAAGCTTTTCTTAAAAAATCAAATCGTTTGGAATCTAGAGCTTTTGTAAAGATATCCACAAGCCGTTTTTCAGTATTAATGTATTCTATGGACACTATCTTATTTTCTACTAAATTTCTAATAAAATAATGATGAATATCAATATGCTTAGTCCTGGAATGTTGAACAGGATTTTTGGAGATATTGATAGCACTAGTGTTATCACAAAACACAGTCAAAGTATCTTGAAACATACCATAATCCGCAAGCATTTGTGTCATCCACAGTAATTGCATGCCACAACTTCCAGCAGTAATATCTTTAGCTTCAGCAGTGGAGAGAGAAATTGAATTTTTTTTCTTGCTATGCCATGACACTAAGTTGTTTCCAAGATAAAAACATCCTCCAGTGGTGCTTTTTCTATCATTAGCATTGCCAACCCAATCTGCATCATTATACCCTGCAACACTTGAATTTGTGTCACTAAGCGTATTTTTATAGCAAATAATTGAACTAGTCAATTTATAACAATGATCAGATGATCGATGTCCTTCCAAAATGCAATTTCCATCAACATTGAGAATATGATATTTGTTCCTGTCAAAGTTGACAAATAAGTTCTGATCACAAATCTGACTAATGCTGAGTAAATTTGCTTTGAGATCCTCCATATGCATAACATTGTCAAGTTTTGAAAAACCTTCCACATTCAGTGTTCCCTTTCCAAGTACACGACTTTTCACGCCATTAGCAAAAGTCACATTTTCTCGATCAACTTTTTGATAATTGATCATAGCACTTTTATCACCTGTCATGTATCTAGAACAACCACTATCAAAGTACTAAAAGTCAGTAGTACAAATTCTTAAGGAAATAAAGAAAACATAAGCTTTATAATTAGTCTTCCTTATCTAAGTGGTTCTAGGTTTATTTTCATTTGTCTCAACCTTAGGTCTAGGTGTCATCCTAGGTTTTCTATATGAATAATTAAAGTACATAGCATTTTTCATGTATTTTATAAACTTGAAACAATTAGGTCTTATATGTCCTTTAACATGACAAGTGGGAATAAACCTGTTGTTCTTACCTTGACGAGCTGGTGAGGAATGTGCAACATCTGTACCTTTTTAATGATATAGAATTTTGGCTACAAGTGGAGAAGTTGGTGGAGGTGTTATTTATGGAGAAGCTTTAACAAACACACCTTGAAAATTTGAGTCTTTACCATGTTGACATTTAAGACCTTGATGATCTGAGCTAGATTTGCCAATTGATAAGATGTGATCTAACTTTTGAGTTCTAGAATTCATCATCTTAAGTGATTTTTTTTTATTCTCTAATTTTGTGGTCACTGCGAATAATTGGTTATCTTTGTCAGTAAGTAAAGACTTGTAATGAATTACCTCACTCTAAAGTTTCGCCTTATCATCCAAAAGATTGGATACTTATGTTGTCAAAGTCATATTCTCATTGTAGACTTCTTCCCATTTAGCGAACATTAACTTGTAGCTTTCTTGTCATTTATATCAATGTTACTGATGTTGCTATCTGAATCATTGTTCTTGTTATCAAGTTCCATAGTTGTGTCGAGACGGGAATTGGTTCGTCCTTGTGTGAGGCTTTAGATGTGGATGCACCTCTGATATTTTATTCATGTTCATCGGAACTAGACACATCGTTATTAGCAACAAGGTCCTCTTCATCAATGCTATCATTTGATTCATCATTACTCCAAGTGGATCGCATTGCTTTCTTTCTCATGAGAGTGTTAGCACATTGTGCTTGTATGTGCCCTATGCCTCCACATTCTATGTATCGAATACCCTCAAGTTTGTTAAGATCAAACAATTTAGAGCTAGGGTCAGAAGAACCTTTTTGAGTCGTTAGAGCCACTAATGTAGAACACTTCTTTGATTTGTTGAAGTTCTTCTTTTTCAACATCTTCTTAAATTCGTTGCAATAGGTGCAAGAGAATTGTCCACTTACACATATGGATCATCATCATCACTTGGTTTGGTGACGGGAACCTGTGTTTTTGCCTAAAAAGCAACACTCTTTTCCTTCTTGGGATTTAAATTGAAGTAGTTAGTCTAATATACCATTAATTTTCCTATAAGAGAACCTCAAGTCAAGGTAGACATATCAGCATATTCTTTAATGGCCAAAATTTTAGGATGATATCTAGGATGAACAGATCTTAAGATCTTCCATAAATTTCTTCCTCAGAAATAGGTTTTCTAAGAGCAAAAAAATCATTAACCATAGCAAGGATTCTAGAATTAAATTTAGATATGGTTTCATCTTAATGCATTTTCAAGTTCTCAAAATCATATGTAAGTTTTCGAAGTTTAGAGCGTTTTACCGTAATGTCGCCTTCAAAGGTACTTTGAAGTATATCCCAAGCAGCTTTAGATGTCTGGCATGTAGAAATTAATTGTTATTGAAAAACATCAACTCCATTGACTATAGCTTTAAGTCCTCTTGCATTGAGTTCATCAGCAGACCATTCTTTGACTGGCTTTGGCGATTCTATTCCATCTTCGTCAGTCTTAGTGGGTAGAGTATATCTAGTAAGTACGCATTGCCAGACTTTTTCATCAATAACTGTCAGATAAATTTCCATCATTTGCTTTCAATAAGCATAATTTGTTCCATCTAATACAGGTAGATGTGCCAAGAGCCTCCCTCTCGTTGCAAAATCATATCTACAAAATATATCTAGGTTCCAAGATTCTTACTAAATAAACGGTTAGTGACCCGCTTTGATGAGCATAAAATATATACACATATTACCCTTTAATTATATATTTATTAGTTTCTTTTATTTATTATTTTTAGTTAACTAATTTATTTTGTTGACCAGGGAAATAATTGAAGATTAGGAAACAAAAGTGCACTAATGAAAAAGAATTAAAGAATTGAAGATTACAATTTATTATCCAATTAAAGTATGCACGTGAGAGCAACTTCCTCCAATATACAAGTGAAGACAAGAAGATTTAATTTAGGAAAAGGATTATTGGTTTAAATATTTTTGGAAAGAATAGTCAAAACTGAAAAGTAATTAAAGATTAAATATAAGCTTTGGCTTTGTGGTGGCATTAAAGACTATGGCCTTTTCAATTGTAAAGCCTTTTGGCTTTAGGATTTGCAAGGTCGGTGGCCAATGTGGACCTTATAAAAAGTGAATAAATTGAAGAGAAGATGGAAGCCGCTAGCGAATAGAGAAAAAACAGAAGAGACGAAAGCCGAGAGAAGAGAAGAAATAGACGCAGATGCAACCATGAATTCCATCGGTTTTATTGTTCTCAATCTTTCTATGTCTAACTAAATTTTCTGTACTAGGGTTAAGGATGAAGCCCTGTTCAATGAAATAAATTATTTTTTATTCAATTAATTCCCTACTTGTGCTTTAATATTTATGATTTTTATTTTACATGTTTGGTTGAATATTGTTAAATCTTTTCACCAATTCTGTCATACATTATTGATTGTTAGGATAAACATTTGACTAAACATATGCTTGAATTTATAAAGTTTATATGTGAATATCTTTAATTCTGTGTCTTTCATTAAATTGTTTACACAGAGCGCTTAGGAAAACTTTGACTCTTTGTTATTCAATATTGTTTACATGGGATGCTTAAATCATACTATTAAGTAGGAAAAAAACCTACATAAGATTAATTGTAATTGGGCTTAATTGCTGTATTCATGAGTAGACATAGATTGATTTCGAGTTGTCACTCTAAAATTAGGAATTAATTGGTAATTAGATAATTGTTAAGTTGAACAGTGGTGGATTCCGAAACCCTAATAGCTTTAATCTATTGAATTCTTGCTTTAAATTACTAATCTTCATTTTAATTGCATCTTTATTTTTAATTTCTTTAAACAAAATAGTTTATTTTTAATTAGGATATAGTTGTAATTAGCTTAGATTAAATTTGAATTTTCTAAAAATGGACAATCCCTGTGGGTTCGACCTCGTTATTCCTAATCTATATTATAATAGATTCGTGCGCTTGTGAGTACATTAAATTTTGCACAATAGGTTTTTAGCGCCGTTATCGGGGACTGTATTGAAAAGTTAATTTAATTTAGGTTGATTTAGTTCAATAATAATAATAAGTACGTAGTTTTTGTGTTTTGAAAAAAAATTAGTTTTATCGTTTTTTTTTTTAAGTTAAGATCGGTTTTTGCATTGTTTTCAAGTTGTTTTGACTTTTAGGTTCTACGACTTTAGTGGCATTAAATACTAAGCATTATTTTATTTATGTTTTAATTTTTAATTTCTTTATTGTTATTGTATGATTTGGTTCTGTGGGTGCATGCTTAGTTGAATTCTAGTTTTGTAATTTTTTGCTTTATTTCGTTTGTGTTTGCAATTTTAATATTTATATTATTTTAATTTGTCATTAACTTTGGTTACTGTTATTGTCCTTAATTTCTTTTCTTTTTATAGATTAAGTTAACAGTCAGTAGAATTTAATTTGGGAGCAGCGCAAATTACAGGTTTGAGTTTTCAAATTCTCTCCCTAGTAGTTAGTTTCTATAACAGCTCATCAGGTTAGTTTCTCTTTCTTTTTTTATTATTTTTGCATATTTTATTTTATTTATTTTAATTGTTTGTGTGTGATTGCATGCTTGGTCGTAGATCTCTATTGTGTGACTTAGAACCAATAGATAGTGAAATTGAGAGAACTTTTCATCAAAGAAAGAAAGCTACTTTAAAAGAAAAAGAAGTTGACCAAATTAAGGAAAATATAATTGAAGATAAAATGGCTATAGAACTACAAGAAAAGCCTTTTAAAGATTATTTTAGCCCATTACCTAATCCAAGCACCTCATGCATTCGATATCCAGATGTTGCTGCTAGGAGTTTTAAAATAAAGCCTAATGTTCTTAATTGTCTCCCATCTTTTTATGGCTTAGATAATGAAGATCCCTATAATCATTTGAATGATTTTAATGCTGTGTGCCAAACTTTTAAATATGATTACTTTTCTGTTGATGATGTTAAGCTTCGTTTGTTTCCATTCTCATTGAAAGATGGAGCTAGATCATGGTTTAACACATTGCCAGCTAATAACATTACATCTTGGGAGAGAATGGTTGAGAAATTTTTGAATAAATATTTTCTTGTCCACAAGACTAATGCTATTCGCAATGAGATATCAGAGTTTACACAAAAAGAGGATGAACAATTCTTTGAAGCATGGGAGAGATTTAATGGCTTACTATTGAAGTGTCCTTATCATGGGTTTGAAAAATGACACCAGTGCCAATATTTTTTAGAAGGATTATTGCCACATATTCAAGAGTTGTTGATGGCCACTAGTGGAGGTGAACTTATGTCCAAGAGTACGATAGAAATTTGGGACTTCTTCCAGAGACAAGCAGATAATTCCTAGCAGAGGAGTCGATCTTCAAGGAATAGTAGAAGAATAAAGGGATTGAATGAGGTTCACAGCGGTGAATCTAATTCCGATATCAAAGAACTTAAAACCTACATGGAGGGAATTTCTCGCCAGTTAACCTCATTGACAGGTGTTAATCCTATTGCACCACAAGCTTCTAACCAGCCTGAACAGGATTCTTACCCTGAACAAGTTAACTCCACTAACATGCTAAGAAGACAACCTACCTATAATCCCTATTCCAACACATATAATCCAAGATGGAAAGATCACACTAACTTTTTATGGTCACAAGGTTTTCAACAACATGAGACAATAACTCAAGTTCCTCAACCTCCTCAACCTAGTTTTAGACAATTTAACCAGAACTTCTCACAACCTAAACCATGGGAAGAAGCAATCCAAAAGCTATCTAAATCTACAGAGGATGTTATATCAGAATTAAGAAATGAGGTCAATACCACCCAAAATTCTCAAGCACAATCCATGTCTAACCTTGAGAGGATGATGGGACAACTAGCTTCCATAGAAGAAGAAAAATTCTTAAGTCAACCAGTTCTTAATCCCAAAGGAGTACATGAAGTTAGAATAAGTTCAAGCCAGCAGCATGAGGAGGCAAAATCTATTATGACCTTAAGAAGAGGAAAGTTATTTGACAATAAGGTGGAGGTTCCGACAAGAAAGACATCTGAACCTGCTTCTTCAGATCTAGTTCTATCAAACGATTCATCACCAAAGGATCCAGAAGAAAGTAGCGCACCGGCTTACATTCTTAAAGCTCATTTTCCTCAAAGGTTAACAAAGGTAAAGAAAGGGACTTCAACAGGTGAGATTATGGAAATCTTCAAGCAAGTAAGTATAAACATCCCTTTACTCGAAGCAATTAAGCAAGTTCCCTCATATACAAAGTTTTTAAAAGATTTATGCACTAAAAAGAGAAAGCTGCATATTACCAAGAAGGCATTTTTAACTTAACAAACTATCAATTTACTTCAATGTAAAATGGCACCAAAATTTAAGGATCTAGGTTCCCCTACTATCTCTTGTGTTATAAGGAACCAATTGTTTGATAACGCATTATTGGATTTAGGAGCTAGTGTTAACTTTTGCCATATTCGGTTTACATGCAGCTTGGACTAGGTGAATCAAAATCAACTTTTATTATTTTGTAACTTGCTGATAGGTCCATGAAAATACCTCGTGGTATTATAAAGGATGTGTTGATACAAATTGATAAATTTTATTATCCTATTAATTTTATTGTTATTGATACTTAGCCTGTACAGGATCCTAAGAAACATACCCCAGTCATTCTAGGTCGTCCTTTCTTAGCTACAGCTGATGCTCTTATTAATTGCAGGAATGGAAATATGCAACAATCTTTCGGTAACATGACCATGGAATTAAATATTTTTAACGTTACCAAGCAACCACAGGAAGAAGATGACTTTGTTGAAGCAAATATGATAGAAGAATTAGTAAAAGATTCATTTATTTTTAACCATAGTGAAGATCCATTAAAAACATGCTTAACTCACTCTGGTTTGTCTTCTAATGATGACAGTGTAATTGCAGAAGTCAATGGCTTACTTGATGCAACACCAATTATAGACACAACCAAATTGAAGACAAAGCCAGAACCACGACCACCTTATGAGAAGAAGATTAGCCCATCTACAGAGACACCACCAAAATTGGAACTCAAAGCACTACCCCACACTATGGAATATGCATTCTTAGCAGAATCTGACACCCTACCTGTTATTATTTCTTCGTCCCTCGATCCTGAGCAAAAAGGTAAGTTGTTGGGTATTCTGAAAGAGCACAAAGAGGCAATAAGATAGACCATTGCTGATATTAAAGGTATTAATCCAGTAGATTGCATGCACCGTATTCATCTTGAAGAAAATTCTAAGTCTATTTGGGAGATGCAACGTAGGTTAAATCCTAACACGAAAGAGGTGGTAAGAGCTAAGGTAATAAAATTGTTAGATGCAAGAATTATTTATCCTATTTCAGATAGCTCTTGGATCAGTCCTGTGCAAGTTGTTCCTAAAAAATTAGGTGTTACAATAGTTACTAATGCTTATAATGAATTAATCCCTACTAGAGTAACTATAAGTTGGCGTGTTTGCATTGATTACAGAAAATTGAATTCAGTTACAAGAAAAGATCACTTTCCTCTTCCATTTATTGATCAAATGCTTGATAGACTTGCAGGTCATGCTTTTTATTATTTTCTAGATGGATATTCAGGTTATAATCAGATCCCTATAGCTCCAAAAGATTAAGAGAAAACCACTTTTACTTGCCCTTTTGGAACTTTTGCATATAGGAGAATGCCATTTGGTTTATGTAATGCACCTGCTACATTTCAAAGATGCATGCTTAGTATTTTTTCTAATATGGTAGAGAGATTTCTTGAAGAATTCGTGGATGATTTTTTTGTTTGTGGAGATTCTTTTGATGAATGCTTGCATCATCTAACGTTAGTTTTGCAGATATGTGAAGAAAAGAACTTGGTTCTAAATTGGGAAAAATGTCATTTCATGGTAAAACAAGGTATTTTTCTTGGTCATATAATTTCCAGCAAAGGTATAGAAGTCGACAAAGCTAAGGTGGATCTAATTTCTAATCTTCCACCTCCTAAATCCGTAAAAGAAGTAAGATCTTTACTTGGTCATATTGGTTTTTATAGAAGATTCATTAAAGATTTTAGTAAAATTTCTAGACCCTTATGCAATTTACTTGTTAAGGAAGCACCTTTTATCTTTGATGATTCTTGTGTTGATACTTTTGAAAAACTTAAGAAATTGTTGACTGCCTCACCTATCATTCAGCCACCTAATTAGGATTTGCCTTTTGAAATTATGTGTGATGCATCTGATTATGCTATAAGAGCAGTTTTAGGACAAATATTAGATCGTTTGCCTCATGTTATTTATTATGCTAGTACGACACTCAATTATGCAAATTTGAATTATTCAACTACAGAAAAAGAAATGCTAGCTGTGGTGTTTGCATTAGATATATTTAGATCTTATCTTATAGGCTATAAAGTGATTATTTTTAATGATCATGCTGCTTTAAAATATTTGCTTACCAAGAAAGATGCTAAGGCAAGATTGATTCATTGGGTGTTACTTTTGCAGGAATTTGACATTGAATTTAGGGATAAAAAGGGTTCTGAAAATGTTGTGGCAGATCATTTGTCTCGCCTTAATCTTAAATTTATTCCAGAATCTTCACCTTTGAATGAGTTTTTCCCAGATGAACAACTTATGAGTGTAAATATTTTGCCATGGTTTGCTGATATAGTTAATTATCTTGTTACAGGCCAAATCCCAGAACACTGGACCAAGCAAGATAGAACAAAGTTTTTAGTTGAAATGAAGAATTTCTTTTGGGACGATCCATATTTATTTAAATATTGTGCTGATTAGATTATTAGGAGATGTGTTCCAGAGAATGAATTCCAAAGTGTTATCTCTTTTTACCATGAACAAGCTTGTGGAGGCCATTTTAGTGCAAAAAAGATAGCTACAAAAATTTTACATTGTGGTTTTTATTGGCCTACTCTTTTTCATGATGCTTATATTTTCTGTTCTATGTGTAATAGGTGCCAACGCATGGGTAGCATTTCAAAAAGGAACATGATGTCACTCAATCCTATTCTTGTTGTTGAGATCATTAATGTATGGGGTATTGATTTCATGGGACCTTTTCCTCTATCTTTTGGTTATCAATACATATTGGTCGCAGTTGATTATGTATCGAAGTGGGTTGAAGCTATTCCATGCAAAACCAATGATCATAGGGCTGTAGTGAAATTTTTGAAGAGTAACATTCTATCTCGTTTTGGTTTCCCTAGAACCATAATTAGTGATGGTGGTACCCAATTTTGTAATAGACCTTTCAAAACTCTTTTGAATAAATATTCCATTACACACAAGGTTGCCACCCCATATCATCCTCAAACCAGTGGGCAAATAGAGATTTCTAATCTAGAAATCAAGCAAATTCTAGAAAAAACTGTTAGGCCAGATAGAAAGGTTGGTCTTTGAGACTTGATGATGCATTATGGGCATATAGGATAGCTTTCAAAACACCATTTGGGATGTCACCTTATAGACTTGTGTATGGAAAAGCATGTCATCTACCGGTAGAGTTGGAGCATCGTGCATATTGGGCTATCAAGAAATTCAATTTTGGCATGCAACAGCCTGGTTCTAAGAGAAAATTACAGCTCATAGAACTTGAAGAGATAAGGAATGATGCTTATGAGAATGCCAAGATTTACAAGCGGCGCATAAAAGTCTTTCATGATAAGCACATTTTAAGGAAATCTTTTACACCAGGTCAAAAAGTACTTTTATATAATTCCCGACTGCATCTCTTTCCAGGTAAGTTATGTTTTCGATGGTCTAGTCCTTTCATAATTCGTACTGTCTTCCCTTATGGCACTATTGAGATAGAAAATCCAAAGAATGGTGACATATTTAAAGTTAATGGACAAAGATCGAAACCATATTTGGATTTGCCACAGAATCAAGAGGAGGAGATGGATTTAAGTGATCCTATCTATTCTGACTAAGTCTTTGTTATATTATTTATTTTATTTTATTTTTAGTATTTGTTTTATTTCTAGTTTCTTTCTTAATAATATGTTTATTTGTTTTGTTTTGTTTATAATTTCTAGTTTTCGTGCAAATGTTATCCAAGTGTGTTCTCTCTAACTTATTTTCTCATTTTTTATCACTTTTCATTCCTCTATATCTTGTGCATCTGCATCTATCCATGAATATTTGCAACATTGAGGACAATGCTTAGAATAGGTTTAGGGGTGAGGTGTCTTAATAAATTAATAAAATTCAAAAAATTCAAAAAAAATTTAAAAAATTTAAAAAATTAAAACTTTTAAGGCATTTTGTGTGATCTTTTGATATTAGATGACTCGATGACTTTCAAATTTTAGTATTTTTATTATCTTTAGCTTTGAGTTATGTTACACCATGTTAGCTACTTTACATGTTGATGTTGGTGACAAGTGTAAATTGAGAGATTTGATGAGTGAAATTGATTGAGTTATTTGAAGGAATGTACATGTTATAATAAGTTCCAAGTGAGTTTTTGAGCAAATTATTTTTTTGGAGAATAACCCTTTTTGCCCACTTTTCATTTATGCCACTTAACAGTTTATTATTTTATATATGATCTCTATATTTTCTTTAGAGTCAACCATTGAAAAAAAATTTTAAAAAAAATTATGTGTTGTTGCATCTGAAGTCCATTGAACTAGTAGATATGGAAGACTATTTAGAGCTCTAAAAGATGATAGAGAGGCCATCTTTGATCCGTTTGATCCTTTTTTAGCCATCCTTATTATGAAGCATCCATAGTTAGTGTTGTGCAAATTTTATTGAACTCACAAGCGCACGAATCTATTGTAGAATAGATCAATGGTGACAAGTGTCGATCCCACGAGGAGGTGGATTTTAATTGTGTGTAGGATTAATTTTCTAAGTAGGTAATTGGATTTATGGTGAAGGTGATTTGGACTATTGTAGAATTTAAATTGAAATGGCGGGATTAAGCTAGAGATGAAACTATATAAATAAAGTGCTTGGGTATCTGGATCTGCATCAACATGCACCATGGGCTTAATATTCCTTATTTGTGCCAATTAAATCATAAGAGGGATGTCCACTCCTCATGAACCTCACTCTAATAAACATGGTGCTAAGCGCTTATCGTGCCAAACAGTAATAATCTTGCAGTAGGGAGACGGTAGTACCAGTACAAAATCTAGACAAGATTATTACTATCTGTCGACGAAAAGTCAAAACAGCCATATAAATCAGATGGGAGAAGAAAGTAAATTTACCAAATTAGCTCATGGAACATGTTGAGACTTCACCTTCAACCGAAGCTTGAAAGAAAAATTAGCTACTCATTATTTAAACTAGGGGTAAAATGGGTATTATACTAAAATACGTAGAAATACAAGAAGAAGAGAGAATTTTACAAAACTAAGCTCAAAAATGGATTTAGGGGTGTCAAATTAGGGGGGAGGAGCCCCCTTTTTATAGATACAATGAGTAAATTATGGCCATTGGATGAAATCAATTCGGACGCTCAGGATTACGCCACGTGGCAAGCTATAATTGCTTAGAACACATCATCAGCGACTGTGATTCAGCGTGTCGCAAGTAACTTAAGCCAATTTTCGCCTTCAATAATTTGCTGCCACTTAATCGGTCAACATCAAAGTCAACCAACCTTAATCAAGTGCATTGCTTCTATCGTAAGCTCATTTTTTCGGTCCAATCATACACTGCCACGTCATCGGTCAGCGCCACATCATCAGTCAACGCCACATAAGCAATAAAGGCCACATCATTTGTCCAATCAAATGCTGCCACGTCATCGGTTAATGACACATCATCGATCAATGCCACGTCATCGCACGTATATGTGAATAGTGCCGTACATTATCAGTGATGTATACATAAATAGTACCGTATACGTGAACAGTGCTATTTTTTCTTTTATGTTCCTCCTAAGGTTTTTGAATATCCTGAGTTCAAAATTGTTGTACATTTTGCTGTCCGATGCCTCGTTAATTGTGAAATGACCTGAATTTCCCGAAAATGCATAAAATACATAAGTTATAATAAAACACACACAATTAAAGTACAAAGGACTTAAATATATAAAAGTAAGGATGTTAGTGAGACTTGAAGTGTAACATGACTATTTTATCCTTTATAAATACACACTTTCTAACACTCAACAGTTTACCCTTTTGAGCCTATAAAAAAAACAACTTTTTCTTTGTTAACTTATTATCCTATCCCACCCCAATATGGAGTATTACCCTATGTTTTATGTTTTCCATCACCCATTCACGTTTGAGAAAAATATAGATGATTATGTTATTCATAAAAGTGGTGCAATGAAGCAAGGGAAAAAATAGCAAAAAAAAAAAGAGAGAAAAATAGAAAAATTAAAAAAATTAATTAAAAAAAAGAAAAAGAAAAAATGCAAGGTTGAAGAAAAAAATGAAAAGCAATGTGAAAAGCACCTTTATTTGAAAAAAAAAAGATCTCTATTTTTCTCAAGCATTTATTTTATTTTTCCTATTATTTCTTCTTTATTAGCCATGTCCCTAGCCTACATTACGTCCTAATAAAAGTCATTCTTGATTTTAGGGAACTATAGTCTGAAGTAGAAGCTGGTGATATGGACTGAAAGATGTGGTAATAAAAAAAAAGAATATAAAAAAAATATTATTGGTTTGACTAGTAATTCATTTAACTTGAGATCATATTATTTTTAGTTCTAAGTTGTGGTCGTTATTCTTTCATCTTGGTGAGAGTGAACGATATTATTTTTTATTATTTCCTCCCCATTTATGATTCTTCAGAGTGATTGTTTTTATTGGATTTATTTTCTTTTGAGAGTGTCATTCCTAACCTGTAAGATTTTGGGGTTTGACATGTCATTCTTAAAAGCGGCTTGATTAATGTAGCTTTGATGATTGATCATTTTGCATGAGTTTTCTTGACTGATTTGCGTGAGTGGTTGATGTGGGAGTGATATCTCTTTAGGCTGGAGATAATGCTTATACTTTTATTTGATTGTTGTTATTAATCCGATTGAAAAAGTGAATGCAAATGCCTTGAAAAAAATAAGAGATTCCTTGTTTTTAAAATTTATTTATTGTCTTTAGGTTATTCTTGATGATGTTTGTGGGTATCATCGCTCGAAATACTCACGAGACTATAACTCGTCCACTAGGGCCACCTAGGAGTTTAAAGGCTTGTTGCATACGCTAAATGCAATCGCGATTATCTGCGAAAATGATCTAGTTAGATTTAATTTAATTTTTTTATTTTTAGTTTTTATTTTTGCTCGAGGGCTAGCAAAATCTAAGTTTAGGGGTATTTGATGAGCATAAAATATATACATATCTTACCTTTTAATTCTATATTTATTAGTTTCTTTTATTTATTATTTTTAGTTAATTAATTTATTTTGTTGACCAGTGAAATGATTGAAGATTAGGAAACAAAAGTGCAATAATGAAAAAGAATTAAAGAATTGAAGATTACAATTTATTCTCCAATTAAAGTATGCACCTGAGAGCAACTTCCTCCAATTTACGAGTGAAGATAAGAAGATTTAATTTGGGAAAAGGATTATTAGTTTAAATATTTTTGGAAAGAACAGTCAAAACCGAAAAGCAATTAAAGATTAATTATAAGCTTTGGCTTTGTGGTGGCATTAAAGACTATGGGCTTTTCAATTGTCAAGCCTTTTGGCTTTAGGATTTGCAAGGTCGGTGGCCAATGTCAACCTTATAAAAAGCGAATATATTGAAGAGACGATGGAAGCCGCCAGCGAATAGAGAAAAACAAAGGAGACGGGAGCCGAGAGAAGAGAAGAAATAGACGCAGACGCAACCATGATTTCCATCGATTTTATTGCTCTCAATCTTTTTATGTTTAACTAAATTTTTTATATTAGGGTTAAAGATGAAGTCTTATTTAATGAAATAAATTACTTTTTATTCAATTAATTCCCTACTTGTGCTTTAATGTTTATGGTTTTTATTTTACATGTTTGGTTGAATATTGTTAAATCTTTTTATCAATTCTGTCATGCATTATTGATTGTTAGGATAAATATTTGACTAAACATATGCTTGAATTTATAAAGTTTATATGTGATTATTTTTTATTTTGTGTCTTTCATTAAATTGTTTATACAGAGTACTTAGGGAAACTTTGACTCTTTGTTATTCAATATTGTTTACATGGGATGCTTAGATATCATACTATTAAGCAGGAAAAAAAACTTACATAAGATTAATTGTAATTAGGCTTAATTACTATATTCATGAGTAGACATAGATTGATTTCGAGTTGTCACTCTAAAATTGGGAATTAATTGGTAATTAGATAATTGTTATCTCAGTGGTAGATTCTGAAATCCTGGTAGCTTTAATGTCTTGAATTCTTGTTTCAAATTACTAATTTTCGTTTTAATTGCATCTTTATTTTTAATTTCTTTAAACAAAATATTTTATTTCTAATTAGGATATAATTATAATTAGCTTAGATTAAATTTGGCTTTCCTAAAAATTGAAAGTTCCTGTGGATTCGACTTCGTTATTCTTAATCTATATTATAATAGATTCGTGCGCTTGCGAGTACATTAAAATTTGCACAACACGCTCTGATACCAATTAAAAGGAATTTAGATCTATTTCAAATAAATGCAGGCAATATTAAAATCCAAGAATTAATTAATTAATGACTCAATTAATTAAATTCCTTAATAGAGTAAAGCCTAAGAAAATCCCCAATATAATAAACCTTATTATATTAAAAACACAAAATTATTTAAACTAAATTAAATTTCAAAAAACACTGTTCACAATTGCTGTTCACAGTTACTGTTCAAGTATTACTGTTCACGTGTTACTGTTTATTCGTATAAATTGCAGAAATTAAAAAACACGGAGATTTTTATGTGGTTCGGATTAATCAATCATACATCCACGAGACCAAACCTAGATGAAAAGTAACTCACTAAGTTGAGATGTTACAACATATGAATTTACCAAACTTAAGACTCTCACTTACAATTTATCATCATACAACTTACTCAACCTTAGACTGAATCTTCTTCACTTGAATAACCGCTATCCCTCTTGATCCATGATCCTCAAGGCACTTCGCAAAGTGATCAATAGCGATTCTTCAATTCTTCAATGTCTAGCGATCCAAGATCTACGTAGACTCTCCATAGAGATGAGAAAAAATAATCTCGTTACAAGACTTTGAATATAGAAGCCAATATAAATAAATCAACACAATTTCATGCACCAAATCTGGCTTTTCTGCTTTATGCTCTGTGTTGTGCTCGCGTTCAATTGCGAACACCTCTCTTTACATAGGCATTAGGATTCCACAAAATCACAAGTCTTAAATGACTTGGATTATTTCCAAATAAGAATTTCTCTTCTCTTATAATTCCTATGAATCTGAATATGAATAAATTTGATATTCCTGTCCTGCTTGTCTCCCAAGGAATATCTAGAGCATTAATAAATTTACTGTTTGGACCAACTTTTTGCTCTAAATAAATCTTATGCGCCAATTATAGAATCCCACCATTAAATGACTTACTAAATTAGATACCTAATTAATCCAGGAAACAAATATTTCTAATAAGTTAAAATCTTACTAAATTAGGGAATTAATAAATTAAACTCTATTACAAGATATGCAATAAATAAATTTTTAATTTAACTAGACTTGTCATAAGACGACAACTCTATAAATAATTGACTTAACACATGCATTTTTCATTAGACACTAGAATTTTTTTCTTTATTTTTTTTCCCTTTTTGACAACTTTGGGAGAGAGAAAGGCTAAAAAGCGAGGATTCATAATATTTCCTTGCAAAGCGAGGATTCATAATATTCTTGATTTGTGTAAAATTATTTCTACATCCGTTCATTGAGATATGCTGTACGTTAAATAAAATCATATAAATTAACTCTATCCGTTTGATCATTACTAGATTGCTATAATAAAAATTTACAAATATATTATCAATAAGACAGTAACTTACAGTAGGTGATTAAATTTGAGTTTTATTTAACTTAGCAGGACTGTATGATAAATGAATCAATAAGCTTTGTCAGGTCCCAATGTTTGTCAGAACCTTTGTGAAGGACCTTATTGTCCTCCTCCTCTTCGGCTTTATCTTTCTTGCTTTGCGATTTCTCTCTGACCAAAAGAAGGGTACCAATTGGTTTAGAATAGTCATGCGTATACGTTACATTTCCAAGCAGTTCCCTTCTTTTTCTAATCCATTTAAGTTGAATCCAACGGTTTGAAATAATAATAGGACTTATTATCTCTTTATTATAGCAGTGGCCTAAATAATAATGTCATTTATTCTAAAACATCGATTAGCTATTAATTTGAGGGTTATAAATTAATGTCATTTAAAAATAGGTGTAATTTTGGGGCTGTTGATCTGCCTCTTAGTTAAGTTAGATGAATTCTAAACTTTAAAAAATAGATTAATTATCATAAAATGACATATTTATTCTTACCTCCCTCAAGATTCGAACCCGGTAACCAACTAAATAAAGTTGTTTAAAAATCACTCAACAACACTCTTTTGGACTTTTGATTTTGAAAATATAAAATATATATTTATTATAAGAAAAATATTTTAAAAAATAAAAAGTCAAGAAAAATATAGTATTATTAATTTTTTTATTCATCCCAAAATATATATTTCTTATTTTTAGTATTTAAATTCTTATTTTACTTTCAGTTTATATAACTTATTTAAATTATAATAAATATAAACCATATTATATTTGTAAATAAAGGTAATATTATAAAATTATTATGCAAGGGGGATAATTATTAAATATTATAAAAACAGTAAAGATAAATGATATATATTGATTTAAGCAGCGGAACTGGCAACCTCTTTGAGTTTAAATTGGTGGATAGCTACAAAGTCAAATCACAGGAAGCTGGATTATAACTACTTTCAGCGTCAACCAAATGAACAGCCCAACCTCGCTACTGTATTATATCCAGCACAAGAAGAGCCTCTAATTACAGAACTAAAAGATTCAACAGATACAGGACTACAGCAAGTGAATGAACGAAAGTATTCGTAAGGATGATTCATGATTTATCTTTTATCACGTCTGATTACATTTGACTAATTCATCGCACTACAGGTGAAGACTTTGAATGCTTAATATTAGAACATTTACAATTTCTCATGACATGGATGCTCACATCATCAGAAAAATTAAAAATCATGGAAAGTTGGGAGGACAATGAATAAAAAATCAATTACAAGTTAGGACCGCCATTCCTTTATTAGATTAATGTTTCAAAATAATGAGACAAAAAATTATACGTATGGCAGCTGATTGTAACCCATCAAATATTGACCTGCAAGATGCAGCTCATATTCAAACAAGGCAAGTATTAGTAAGTTGAAAGACACAATTTGAGCCTTCTAATGATGGAAATGTAAATTCTTGGTGAAGGACTTAATAATTATCTCTATTTTTTACTTCCAAGGATTTGTCTTAACTCTTTATATTATATATATCAGAATCAATTTATTCTGAACTCAACCATACAGAATATGTGGACATTGCTGAAAGTCCACACATTCATTTGCATTTTATCATTTTCAGTATCTTTCATAAAATCAAATCGAAATTCATTTGCTTTTTACCATTTGAGATGTCAATTACAGGGCTGGCAGCCCAATTGAGTCATAGAATTTTATATATAGTGGCATGAGTTGAATATCTTTATCTCCAAAAATAGCATTCTGTTGCATATTGCTGACATGGGTAATAACAATAGTGCTTCCTTTGCACTGCTTTCTCTTGTGCTGTTGTCAGGAATTTTGCTCCCAGAAACTATTCAACTTAGTTTCTCCCAACCTGCCGTTGGTTCAGGCTGCAAAGAAGTTGAGAGGGAAGCACTACTCCAGTTCAAGCAAAACCTTACAGATCCTTCAGGTCGGCTCTCGTCTTGGGTTGGAGAAGATTGCTGTAGCTGGAGAGGAGTAAGATGCAACAACAGAACTGGAAGCATCATCATGCTTAATCTCAAGAACACATTTCGAGACAGTTTTGACTCGTACGAAGATGATGCAGTTCATGAATTGAGGGGTGAGATTAGTCCTTCTCTGCTGCAGTTGAAAGATTTGGAATACTTAGACTTGAGCCTTAATAATTTTAAAGGTGTCCAAGTCCCAGAATTCATTGGATCACTAAAGGAGCTGAGATATCTCAACTTATCAGGCTCATTTTTCAGTGGGACTATTCCTCGAAGTCTTGGAAACCTCTCAAATTTGCTTTACCTTGATCTCAATAATTTTCTTGATCAATCAAATCAAATAGGCCTTGGATGGCTTTCTGGTCTTCCTTCCTTGAAATACCTTAACTTGGGAGGGGCAGATCTTAGCAACGCTGCAGCATATTGGCTTGAAGTTTTTAATAAGCTGCATTCTATTGTTGAGTTGCACTTGCCCAATTGTATTCTTCCCAGTCTTCCTCTCAATCCCTCTCTTAATTTCACATCCCTTCAAGTGCTTGATCTCTCCAACAATGGTTTCAACTCCACAATACCTCACTGGTTGTTCAACATCACTAACCTTTTAAGCCTTGATCTCAACTCCAACGATCTTCAAGGAAACATCCCAGATGGATTTCCCAGCTTGAATTCTCTTCAACTGCTTGATTTGTCTGGAAATTCATTCCTTGGAGGCCAGCTATCCAGAAATTTGGGAAAGCTATGCAATTTGCGGACTTTGAAGCTTTCTAGAAACAATATCAGTGGTGAGGTGAGTGATTTCATTGATGGTTTATCTGAATGTACTAATAGCAGCTCATTAGAGAGACTAGAGTTAGGATACAATCAACTTACTGGTAATCTTCCCATTTCTTTAGGATATCTTAAGAATTTACGATACCTTGAACTTTGGTACAACTCTTTTCTAGGTTCAATTCCACCATCAATTGGAAACTTGACCTTTCTGGAGGAATTGTAGCTCACAAGTAATCAAATGAATGGGAAATTTCCCGAAAATTTTGGGCAGCTTTCAGCAATCAGAGTGTTAGAGCTCTCTGATAACCAATGGGAAGGGGTCATAACTGAAGCTCATTTTAGGAACCTCACAAGCCTAGAAGAACTATCTTTAATTAAAATATCAAACAGTTCTTTGATTTTCAATATTAGTTCCGATTGGATTCCCCCTTTTAAACTCCGATACCTTGTCATTAGATCCTACCAATTGGGCCCAAAATTTCCAACATGGCTTCGAAATCAAACTGAACTAATGACTTTGGTCCTTTACAGTGCTAGTATTTCAGACACTCTACCAAATTGGTTCTGGCAATTAAACCTGACCCTAGATGAGCTAGATGTTGCTGGTAATCATTTGAGTGGAAGAATTCCAAATACCTTAGTCTTTCGCTTTCCAGGCTCTGTTGATTTGAGTTCAAACAGATTCGAGGGTCCACTCCCTCTCTGGTCATCTAATCTGACAAAGCTGTACTTGAGGGACAATTTGTTTTCTGGGCCAATTCCTTATGACTTTGGCCAAAAAATACCACTCCTGACAGACTTAGATATCTCTTTTAACTTTCTAAATGGTAGCATTCCGGAGTCCATAGGCAATCTAAAGCAATTACTAACATTGGTCATCTCTAACAATTATTTGTCCGGTGAGATTCCTCATTTTTGGAAGAACATATCTTCCCTGTATATTCTAGATATGACAAACAATAGTCTTTCCGGTGAAATTCCAGAATCAATAGGTTCTCTTATTTCAGTCAGGTTCTTAGTACTTTCTAAAAATCATCTTTCTGGAGAAGTCCCTCCTTCATTGAAAAATTGCTCACTGATGGATAGTCTTGATCTTGGTGAGAATCAACTCTCTGGCAACATTCCAGCTTGGATAGGAGAAAGCATGCCATCACTGTCAATTTTACGTTTGCGATCCAACCACTTCAGTGGAACAATTCCTTCTGAATTGTGCAAGATTTCTGCTCTTCACATATTGGACCTGTCGCATAATAATCTCTCAGGATCCATTCCTCGTTGTGTAGGAGACTTCAGTGCTATGAAAGTTGAACCACCAGATACAGCACAATACCAGGGAATTTTGCAAGTGGCCTTAAAAGGAACTCAGTATGTATATAAAGAAACACTTTACCTGGTAAACCTCATGGATCTTTCAAGGAACAATCTATCAGGAGAGATGCCAGTAGAGCTTGCAAGCCTTCTTCATGTGGGAACCTTGAACTTGTCACAGAATCATTTGGTGGGAAAAATACCAACACAGATTGGAAAATTGGAATGGTTGGAATCTTTAGATCTATCCAGAAACAAGCTTTCGGGTCCTATTCCTCCAAGCATGGTTTCAATTAGATTCATGAGTTACTTGAACTTGTCATTCAACAACTTGTCCGGAGAAATACCAACAGCAAACCAATTTCAAACCCTTAATAATCCATCAATTTATGAGGGTAATCTAGGACTTTGTGGTGATCCATTACCAAAAAAGTGCTCTGAAATTGATGGACCATCGCGTATTCCTGGTGGAGATGAAGATGAGGAAGATGAAAATGGGCATGACAAGCTATGGCTCTTTGTTAGCGTGGGACTTGGTTTCATCATGGGATTTTGGGTAGTTTGTGGCACTTTGTTCATCAAGAAGTCTTGGAGACACGCTTATTTTCAGTTTTTTGACAAAACAAAGGATCGGTCTCTCACATTTTTGGCATTAAATGTTGCTCGTCTGAAGAGAAAAATGTCGGAGAACAATAGACCTGGGGAAACCTGATCTGAAGTTACCAAGCATGTGCGAAGATGAGTAATTGCTTCTTTGCAGCAATGTTTAGAATTTCAATGGCTTAGAAGTATTAGTAAATTTGCTGTAAAAATTCAAGTGCTTTGTGATAAAGATAAACTTCTCGTAATGCTGCAATCCTTTTGTGAAAAAATAAACTTATAATACTGTCTAAGTTTCTACCTACAAGAAAATTAATTTTGTTATCTGATGATCTTTAATATGTATACTTTCATCTGATATCAACTTTTACCGAATCCTCAATCATCTAATGAATATGAGTAGGAAGCATAATGTCACGAAAGCTTCTTTAAGGAGATTTCAAATGAGGATGATGTTTCCAATAAAGAAGTAAATGTATATTCCTGATTTGAGTTTTTATCTAATAATATAGTTAAAATTGTGCAAGAAGCTCAAGTTGAAGAGACACCAATTGTTCTTGAAGATGATAATTGAAATGATTTTGCCAATTCAAGTTGAAGGTTCAAGAAATATTATTGAAGATAATTTCCCCAAGGTAATTGATATGTTTATGACTATATTAAGAGTAACTGAAGACAAGAAAGTTGTTCTTGACAAAAAAAAAAACAACTGAAAAGGTGAAGATTAATGGAGAGCATATTGAGCAAAATTTGGAAAGACACAAAAGCCAATTGAGCATTGTTTGTTTGTGGAAATCTTTAAATTATCGAAGTGTCACTAACAAATTCACAAGAAAATGAAGTATGGCCACTTTCGCGTTTCAAGAAAAGGTAATGCAAAGTGCTACACATTCGCATTGTAAAATTAATTACTCTTTCACTGCTAATTTTATCCTCCAGACAATTTTTGCTATTAGTAAAACTCGAGGACGATTTTTTTTTAAGAGGAGGAGACTGATGAAGGAAGCATATGAAAACAAAATATATTAGAAATAGTATATTTTAGGGCAATTTAATATTTGCAATAGTCTTACTTGTGTACTCACGTTATTGTTTATGTTTTACATACTACTTAATAAATTGCCCTACCAACCTTTCCCGCGCTTCCGAACAGCTTCAACAAACATTTGACTCAGTCAACATAAGTGATTCATGTGCTCGGCACATGTAGGGACTTAAATGAACAAGTTGAAAACTTGCTTGGGACCAAATGGAATAAAACTGAAACGATAAAGCCCAAAATGCAGCCGTTTTTGCTCTGGTTGTTAATTCACAAATAACAGTTACGTATAGTGTAGTGAGCAAACTAATGTCATGCCATTGGATCCATTCAATCCAATTGCATAATTTTTAGAGGTCGTTAAATTTGTGAAATGTTACTCTTAATATGTTGTTTAAAAAATTATAATTTATTAATTACTATGGTTCGATCATTGTTGGTGCGGGTAAAATTACTTAGCATAATCTCTTTCAGAACATTTTAATACTATATATGATTTTTTTTTTAACATGTTAGAGTGAGTTTTGAAGTCCAACATAAAAAAAAAAAATGTGAGATTTGAATTTGCACATACAAAATATTTCACTTGCAATTACTTTTGGAGAAAGTTTTTGTTCCGTAAAATTTGCCCCGAATTTTATAATTGTTTCGTTTATGTTTGAAGTTAAAAGTATATTTTATAAATGTTTCCTTTATGTTGGAAGTAGCATTGCATCGAGAAAAAATAGGGTGGGGTGGGTTAGAAAAAAGTGCAAAAGATAATGTAAATCACCTCGATCTTGCCGATTTTACACACTATTGCCGAATCTGTTAACCAATTATGATTATATTTTGTGGGATAATAAAACCCCTTTGATGCAATATAATCTTGATCATCTTTGCTCACGCTATTGGAATTTTCTTCTCACTCAGGAATTCCAAGGTGGATTAGATTGAACAATTCTTTGGACCAATGAATACCTAATTTTGACTATATATGTGTAGACTGTAGTGTAATCATTCTGGTTTGAAAAATGACCCACTGAAATGGAATAAAATGGACGCTTTTCATAATAGGTCAATGCGCTAAATAGTGCATCCACACTGGAATTGCAGAACTTTATTGACTTCACCAAGCCTGACGGTTACTTCCGATATTCTTCTTGGAAAATTTTAGCATGTGACTATTCATTGCATGAAAAGTCTCTGGAGTGAAGGAGACGCAAAATGTTCATCCAATAAAATTGCAGCGTGTTCGTAAAACCGTTATCAGCATAAATTTTACCCGAGACTTGCACCATGGAAGATGTGGACGTGGCGAAATTCCACGTTTACATGCATTGCACATTTACCCCATCAGTATCTTTCAATAATTCATGGAATTGTGAGGTCAATAACAAAACAGTCAGTCCCACTTGAGTCTTTGGATTTTATATTTATACATAGTAGTCTGAGTTGCATATCTTTTCAGTAAAACAAAAGCAATCCTGTTGCATATTGCAGACATGGGTGAAAAAAATTGTGCCTTCTTGGCACATCTGTCTATTTTACTGTTATCAGGAATTTTGCACCTGGAAACCGTAAAAGCACTTGGTTCAGGCTGCAAAGAAGTTGAGAGGAAAGCACTTCTTCAGTTCAAACAAAACCTTGCAGACCCTTCAGGCCGGCTCTCGTCTTGGGTCGGAGAAGATTGCTGCAGATGGAGAGGAGTAAGCTGCAACAACAGAACGGCAAGTGTCATCAAGCTCAAACTCAACAACCCATTTCGAGAGAGATTTGACACGTATGAAGATGATGCAGGACACGAATTGGGCGGTCAGATAAGTTCATCTCTGCTTCAGTTGAAAGATTTGAGATACTTAGACTTAAGCATGAATAATTTTAAAGGTGTCAAAGTTCCAGAATTCATTGGATCACTAATGGAACTGAGATATCTCAACCTATCAGGCTCATTTTTCAGTGGGACTATCCCTCAAAGTCTTGGAAACCTCTCAAATTTGCTTTATCTTGATCTCAATAATGTTCTTGATCAATCAAATCAAATAGGCCTTGGATGGCTTTCTGGTCTTCCTTCCTTGAAACACCTTAACTTGGGAGGGGCAGATCTTAGCAAGGTGGCAGCATATTGGCTTCAAAGTATTAGCATACTTCGTTCTCTTGTTGAGTTGCACCTGCCCAATTGTAATCTTCCCATTCTACCTTTCCATTTTCCATCTCTGAATTTCACATCCCTTCAAGTGCTTGACCTCTCCAACAATGGTTTCAACTCAACAATACCTCACTGGTTGTTCAACATCACTAGCCTTTCAAGTCTGGATCTCAACACCAACGATCTGCAAGGTGATATCCCAGATGGATTTGCCAGCTTGAATTCTCTCCAACAGCTAGATTTGTCCGGAAATTCATTCCTTGGAGGCCGGCTCTCCAGAAATTTGGGAAAGCTATGCAATTTGCGGACTTTGAAGCTTTCTAGAAACAATATCAGTGGTGAGGTGAGTGATTTCATTGATGGTTTATCTGAATGCACCAATAGCAGCTTATTAGAGAAACTAGAGTTAGGATTCAATCAACTCACCGGTGATCTGCCCAGTTCTTTAGGATATCTTAAGAACTTAAGATATCTTGAACTTTGGCTCAACTCCTTTGTTGGTTCAATTCCACCATCAATAGGAAACTTGACCTTTTTGAAGGAATTGTACCTCTCATCTAATCAAATGAATGGGAAATTCCCAGAAAGTTTTGGGCAGCTCTCAGCAATTGAAGTGCTAGATCTCGATGAGAACCCATGGGAAGGTGTCATAACCGAAACTCATTTTAGGAACCTCTCTAACCTTAAAGAAATTTCATTATATAAACAATCGGCAAACATTTCCTTGATTTTCAACATCAGTTCTCATTGGATTCCTCCTTTTAAACTCACATTCATCAAAATTAGATCATGCCAACTAGGTCCAAAATTTCCAACATGGCTAAGAAATCAAACTGAACTGACAACTTTGGTTCTGAACAATGTTAAGATTTCAGACACCATACCCGATTGGTTCTGGCAATTGGACTTGACCCTAGATGAACTAGATGTAGCTTATAATGAATTAAGTGGAAGAATTCCGAATTCCTTAGGCTTTCGCTTTCCAGGCACAGTTGATTTGAGTTCAAACAGCTTCGAGGGTCCACTCCCACTCTGGTCATTCAACGTTACAAAGCTGTACTTGAGGGATAATTTGTTTTCTGGGCCAATTCCTCGGGACTTTGGCCAAAAAATTCCCTTCCTGACAGACTTAGATATCTCTTTTAACTCTCTAAATGGTAGCGTTCCCAAGTCCATACGCAATCTGCAACAATTACTAACATTAGTCATCTCTAACAATAATTTGTCCGGTGAGATTCCTCGATTGTGGAACAACATATCTTCCCTGTATATTCTAGACATGTCAAATAATAGTCTTTCTGGTGAAATTCCAGAATCAATTGGTTCTCTTCTTTCAGTCAGGTTCTTAATACTCTGTAACAATCATCTTTCTGGCGAAGTCCCTCCTTCACTGAAAAATTGCTCAATGATGGATAGTCTTGATCTTGGAGACAATCAACTATCAGGCAACATTCCAGCTTGGATAGGAGAAAGCATGCCATCATTGTCAATTTTGCGCCTGCGATCCAACCACTTCAACGGAACCATTCCTCCTGAATTGTGCAAGCTTTCTGCTGTTCACATATTGGACCTGTCACACAATAAACTGTCGGGATTCATTCCTCCCTGTGTAGGAAATTTCAGTGGTATGAAAGTTGAACCTCCAGATTCTGTTAAATACGAGGGAAGTTTGCAAGTGGTGTTAAAAGGAAGTGAATACAAATTTTATACCACTCTTTACCTTGTAAATCTTATGGATCTGTCAAGCAACAATCTATCAGGGGAGATGCCGGTAGAGCTTACAAGACTTATTCATTTGGGAACCTTGAACTTGTCGAGGAATCATTTGGTGGGAAAAATACCAACACAGATTGGAAAATTGGAATGGCTGGAATCTCTAGACCTATCCAAAAACAAGCTTTCTGGTTCTATTCCTCCAAGCATGGCTTCACTTACATTCATGAATCACTTGAACCTGTCATACAACAACTTGTCCGGAGAAATACCAAAAGCCAACCAGTTTCAAAGCCTCAATGATCCATCAATTTATGAGGGTAATCCAGCACTTTGTGGCGATCCATTACCAAAAAGGTGCTTTGATGGAACGCCGGGGGTTCATGGTGGAGATGAAGATGAGGAAGATGAAAATGAGCATGACAAGCTATGGCTCTTTGTCAGCGTGGCACTTGGTTTCATTGTGGGGTTTTGGGGAGTTTGCGGCACTTTTATCATCAAGAAGTCTTGGAGATACACTTATTTCCAGTTTGTTGATAAAATAAAAGATCGATTTCTCACATTTTTGGCATTAAATGTTGTTCATCTGAAGAGAAAATGTTGGAGAAGGATGGATCTGGCGAAACCTGATCTGAAGTTACCAAACATATTTAGAATTGTAATGGCATACTATTTGTTGTTGCTTTTGGTACTACCTCTACTCGAACTATGACTTGTGATAGGGTTAAGATTCAACCAACATACCACAAGCCAATAACGGAGGTAGTTATTGTAAGCTTGTTGTAATTCTGCGAACCCTTTTGTGTTTAAAATAAAGAGAGTTAAATTGCTGGTATATGAGTTCAAAAAGCAAGCAAATGTATTTATTAAAGATGGATCAATTTCTTTCTAGCTTGTTCGAAATGAGACCATTAGTACCTTGTAAGAGACATCAAAGTGGATTAACTCGTTCATTCAATGACCTAATTTAAACACTTTACATATTCTAGACAATTATAAATGCACATGCATTTGTAATTTGTTCTCTAAGTCCATGTTCGGTTGCAAGAAAAGTAAAATGAAGAGATGAAGAGAACAGGCAATTAAAGCTGCAAAGTAAAATGTCATGCTAAAAGAAAAATCAACAATGCTTCTGCATTTTTAAACTTCCTTTTTTAGCCTTGGTGGAGCAAGTATATCCAAAATGCCCACGCCCCACTTATTCTCCAAGCTCATATGAGCAACAAACTGCTTTGACAATCCAAAATTCTTATCCAAACCAATATCACTCTCATTTCCTTCAGGAATTAAGGTCTCATTAGACTTCACAGAACCATGCCTTCAGCTAATCTAGAATCACACTATTCTTACTAATGCTACTTCAATCCACAAAGTTGCAATTTTCAGTGAAAACATCTTTTAAATTATCAAAATCTTTTAAACAACTACATGTTGGCTTGTGTTACAGGGCAACTTTATTTCAGTCTCTGTTTCTAAAAGGCATTAAACTAACCTCTCCAGCCTATTCCTATCAGACTATCAAATCTACAGAGACTAGCAACAATTTTCACCATTAAAATCCAGCATCACCAATGTTAAAAAAATAAATAAATCCAGAATCGCCATTGAAAAAAAAAGACATCAACACTAATTTACTTGCATAAAAACTGAAGAAATTAAAAGATATTCTTAAATTTAAAAAAATAAAATTGAAAACCTGAGAACGAAGATCGATAGATTGAAGCTGATAGATCGAAGCTGACAGAATCAATAATCGTTCCACTGTTCGAAACCGAGAGATCGAAGCTGAGACTGAGATATCGAAGTTGAAAGTGTGAGATCGAAGCTGAGACGCTGTAAGGAAGATGATGAGACACTGTTAAAACTTGGAACGGTTTATATGCTCAAAAGCTGTCACCGGCGCTCTTTATTGCCGGTGACAGCTGCTGGAAGTTGAGAGAGAGAGAGGATCCTTCGATTTTGAGTGAGAGGCTGTGGTATTATGAGAGAATTAGGGCTTTTAATTGCGTGGATTTGTTTAAGGATAAAATTGAAAAATTAAACTTAAGTGAGGTTAAAATAGGAAAACCATATCTTTTAATTGCGTGGAATTCAAATTTCCTTTCACATTTAGAAGGAAACCAAATTCCTCAAATATTGGAAACTGGGGTTGGAAAGGAATTTGTTTTCCAACCGACTTTTGCCAACCGAACAAAGGAAAATGCAGAGGAAATGGAATCCTGCCTTAATTTCCAGCAACCGAACATGGCCTAATATGAGTACATTCATTCGATGTCTAACAAAATTGTATCGGTTCAACTCCTAAAAATAGGTGTGCAAAATGTTTAGAATTCGAATCGCTCATAGTAGGGAAGAGAATCCAGCTTTTAGTCAAAAAAAATCTAACAAACACTTTTCAAATTATTTTTTTTTCTTATAAAAAAAAACCATTTAGATTATGTTAATGGTGTGGTTTTGCAATTGCAACGGATATTTTTAAATTTTAATATTGTAAGTTCAAGTTTAATTTATACAAATTGAAATAGAGAAAAACACTACAGACATCATCAAGTGTGGCAACATATTGGTCCATCCTTGCGCTACAAAATTGTAAAATTAAAAGGTATACGGAGGATAAAAGGGTAAAATTATCGAGAAGCTCCATCCACCGACGCGCTCACGCGCTTCTTTGATAACGCGAAATCCAGTCCACAGTAGGTTTCCTTAACCGATCCAGGAATAGAACAAATGTATTAATACTCCCAATCACCCCTCTTTCAAATTCATTCCTTGGTCCATACTTCACTTAACTCTCTGAAGCAGGAAAGAAAATCAACGCAATGGCGACAGCATTCCTTCACCCTCAGAACTGCCTTCGCAATTCCCGATCCTCTCCTCGCTCCCCTGGCCCTAACCCTAATCTCTTCAACAATCGCCCCCGACGAAAGCGGCGATCCGGCGACGATCAGTCTCGTTCCTCGACGGTGATCAAATTTCCCTCACAAAATAACCTTGTGATCGGCCAGGTCAAAATCCTAAAACGCGGGGAGGCGGTGCTGCCGCCTAGCTTGATCAAGAAGGAGGACGCTTCCGAGGAGCAAATCGCAGTATGTAGCAGCAATGTTGAGTCTGATAACGTGGATTTTTTCGCTGGTTCGGCGTTCTTCTCCTCGCCGCGTCCCAGCGTGGTTCCTCTCCCGCGGTTTTTGGCTATTAACGTAAACTAAACGTCGACTTGTGGTTTGGTGTGACTTGTGAGCGCGGGTTTTGCTTCGTGCCTTCAAAATTCAAAATCAGAAGGATTGGGATTTCGCAATCGAAAACGACCTCGTTTTAATTAGATTTTTCCAATTTTCTTTCCTTTTCTTTCTGTTAGTTTATCGATTAGACTTGGTGGGTGTACAGAATACAGTATGTCCTCGTAGGCTGATGTCATGTGGTAGCGGGGCAAGTTTCGTATCTGTAATCGCTTTCGTGTTGATCTACTTTGATCTAAACGACTCCCTTCCCTTTTGTAACCGGGTGAAAGACAAATGATAATTTCAGAAAGTATATGGGGTTGTTTCTTCAAAACTATTTTATTTTTAATAAAAATATATACAGTGATTAATTAATAGAAGAAAATATGGAAAAATCACTGGAACCAGTAATAAATAAATTTGAAAGGAAAATTATCTCCGTATTATTTTTTTTATTATATATATATATCTAATTATTATAAAATTTTAACATATTTTTTGTACTACTTTTATTTTTAAATTTATATCAATCAACTATTTTCACACTAAAAAATAATTATTTTATCCTTGAATAAATTAAAAAACTATTATAATTACAAGATTTCTCCTAAATTTAATAAAATAAATAAATCTCAAAATCTAAAAATTTTAATTTTTTATAATTATAATTTTATTTAAAAATTATCATGTTAATTTTTTAGTAATTATAATATCATTTAATTTGTATAGAGAAGTTTCTTAATTTTAATTGTATGGAAGTTTATAATAATTATTGAGAGCTTTTCTCTTCATGTTAATTTTTATAAACTTCTCTATACTTAATTTATTTACAAGAATTAAATGAAATTATAATTACAAAAAAAATTAAAAAAATGAACATGATAATTTTTAAATAAATTATAATTATGATTATAAAAAAATTAATATCTTAAATTTTGTGATTTATTTATTTTATTAAATTTAAAGATATTTTTGTAATTATAATTTTTTATTTTTAAAAATTTTGTAGAATAAAATAGTCTTTTAATTTATTTATTTGGTTATTTTTAATCTCAAAGTAGTTGATTGATATAAATTTAAAAATAAAAATAAAATAAAGAATATGTTAAAATTTTGTGATGATTGGATGTATATATAATAAAAAAAATGTGACGGAGAAATAATTTTTCAATTTGAAATTAATCCGGGTCGGGTTCATGCTCATTCTAAATTCAACCGACCCGGTGAACCCCTTCAGATATTTTGTTGATCACACTTTATCCATTCCCGCCACAAAGCACTTGTAACTGCCGAGCTTCACTGCACTTACCTTTTACAACCAGCGTCACAAATGCCTCCATGCCTCCTCTCTGCTCGTCCTCCCTCTCCACTCATAACCTGCCGCGTGTCACCCGGCGCAGTACGCACCCCTCCACCCCCAGCGCCCCCATCTTCTCTCCCTCTAGACCCTCCTGCGGCCAACCTCCCATCTCTAACTTGCGCCCTCCAGTGCCCTCACTTCCAATCGTACGCATCCCCCTCATATTAAAAATCACAATGACTCCCTAATTTCATTAATAAAAAGGTTAATTTATCTATTTCAATTGTTTGGAAATTTTTCAGGTGCTCTGGTTGTACGCAGGAGTTCAATCTCCACCGTCCGATCATCGTCGAAGAGGCTACCGATTTTTTCGAGAGTCTTGGTCTTTCAGATTTCACTTTCGATAGCTGTAGACTGGTATGCACGCATGTATCTTTCATTCTCAATTGATTTTATTTTCTACTTTTTTTATAATTTTGAAAATTTAGGGTTTTTGAATCTTATTAACGAGCTTTGCTAATTAACAGTACGGATGGAGGTGTCGAGCCAAATTGGCTGTACGTGGCACCGCGACAAGCCCTCTGATTGGACTGTATCAGGAGGGGACTCATAATGTAGTAGATATTCCACACTGTAAAGGTTTGTTCTAATTTTATATTTGTTGTTGATTAAGTTTGGGACTGTAACTTTCAAACTTTTCTATATTGTATTTAATGGTGAATATTTTGACTAATTGTGGATTTTTACTGATTTTGCAGCCCATCATCCTCGTATTAATGCTGCTGTTGAGCTATTGAGACAAGGTTTTTTCTTTATTGTTTTATTTTTTTAATTTTATTATGTTTTCTAGTTTTTGAGTTTCAACATACGTACCGTTTGGTTTTCTTTAGTTTCCTATTTGCATTTTGAAGTAAAAATTTAGCTTTTTTTCTCCCTTATAGAAAACCTCAATTAGATATTTTTGGAAAATGGCCTTTTTTTTTTTTTTGTTCTCTGCTTTAAGTTCTTTGCTCACAGTTAGACCATGGCCAATGCTACCTTTATTTGTTTTTATGAGATCTTTCATGCAAATTTCTTGGTAGTCATTGTTTATGTTGTTCTGTGTGCTATTTGTAGGAATTAAAGAGTTAAATGTTGAGCCATATGATGAGGATGAGAGGACAGGTGATTTGCGATATGTTCAGGTGACTAATCCGATTAACATCTACTGAATACCTATTGAAAATGTATTATTAATTAATAAAGTTATTGTAATATGCAACCGTTTAAAAGTTAATAAAATTATGTGTGCGCAGATGGCTGTGACAACTTATAACACATCCCTTCCCGCCTCAGAAAGATATAGAAATGGTTGTTACTTGTTAGCTAAGTGCATTGCTCTAATAGAACGTTCAATTTTGGACATTTCAAATAATACTTGAACCATTTTTATTGAAGTTACGTGGCATGTTTCCTTTACCAGGAAAAGTACAGATTACTTTAGTTTGGAATTCAAGAAATGAAAAGTCCCCCAATTCGGACAAATTAGAGGCCTTAGCCAAGGTGAGCCACAACCTTGACTTTTTTGGCTGCAATTCTTTTGCATTTTTGCTTTTTTATATATCAAGTCTCCATTACAATTTGCAGTTTTTATGGAGAAATGGTGGTTCAAGGAGCCGTGAGCATTACATTCACTCTGTATGGGCGAACTTTCAGACATCAACTAATAATGTGAGTTAAATTTTGACTTTTAATTTGATAGAAGAACTAGTTTGAATGAGTGTCCCATGTGTTTGTTGGTTCAGTGTTCAATTAGTTTGTGCTTTTATTGATAGCAGAAGACTAATATCAATGATGGTGGAACAAAAAGGATAATAGTTGCTTCAATTATTAAGAATATGCTTCTTACTTTTGATCGTTTTAATCAATGTAAGATGCTTTGTAATTTCATATGATTCTTCAGATAGGCCTGGTGAGAGGAAGGTCACATACGTAGAGTTGTGACTCTTTGGATATTTTTATTCTCCTTCTTGACATATTTTGGTGAGGGAGGGGAAGTGAACGTTATACATTGTTGCCGATTTACAAATGATATGAATGTTTGAAAATTTGGAAAAGTTTTATTGATGATGCAGGTAATATTTGGCAATAGGTGGAGGCATCTTTTAGGAGAAACTGACTTTTGGGAAAACGCTGGAGGAATTGATATATCTTTGTCTTCATCCAGTTTTGGCCAAGCAAACACACGGGTATGCGTATCTTCTACTCCAGCCATTTTTTCTTTGGTTAATTTGGAATGCTTGTAGGTAAACTGTTACAATAAAGGATTTATGAAGATACTGCTTATGAAGATAGTGCTTCTCAACTTATGCTTCTTAGCTGATGCAATAATTAGTTGGCATACAATTTCAGGATGAGATATGTCATTATCTGAAGTGATAGATGATGTATCGGGTTTTAAAATCTTAATTTGACGCTCCCTTTGGCATTATTGCATCTCATGAAGCTTCTTATCATGTTGATTACAGGACTTGAAAAGTAGCTAAACAAAACTAACCATTTCTAGCTTCAAAATTTTGTACTTGATGTTACTCTGTCAAATGCATCTTTTTCAGGCTTTTGATATCTTGCTCCGGAAATTACAAAAGTATGTCCCTTATGGAGCATCTGTCACTGATTTGTATGCAGGAGCTGGTGTGATTGGATTATCATTAGCCGCTGCTAGAAAATGCAGGCAAGAACTGAATGATTTTAAATGCTGTGTCTGAACTCCCACTCTTATTCCAAATAAAAATCATATTGATTGCAATTTAATTTTTTCATTTTTCAGGTCTGTTAAATGTGTTGAGATAAATAAAGAATCACAGCTATCTTTTGAGAAGACAGTGAGCCGCTTACCTAAATCTGTGGATGGCAACATCAGCTGGCACAATGCAGACAATTCAGTAGTTAAGTGTTTAATTCTCCAAATTAAATTTATTATCATATCCATCATAGGATTCACCCTAGAATTTCATACTTTAAATACCTCTGTGTTTTATTTTCACAAGATCATAAGGTAATTATTCTTGTTAAATTTGGCTAATCTGCAAATTTTTTGAATTTTATATGTGACACGAGAAAAACGGTCAACTGTTGAGTTCACGAGATTTTCCCTTAACTATGTTGTGGGTGCAGAACTAATTTATTTTTTTCTCAACTTATTTTTTAGGAACCTCTATCTTGGCTTGTGGGATCAGATGTGCTTGTTGTTGATCCTCCTAGAAAGGGATTGGACTCATCTCTTGTTGATGCATTACAGAGTATAGCATCAGCAGAGCATAAAGCTAAATCATCATCAAAAAGGTAGGATATTCTCATGGTTCTTAGGCATCAACTCTAGGATCTATTGCTTATAAGGCTCATTTTGTCAAGGGTAAGGCTCATTTTGTCCCACCCAGTTGCTTTTAACGATCAATTCATTTTATTTTTAATAAATTCCCTTGCCTTTGCAATTTAATTTTATTATAAAATAAAAAAAAAAAAAAAAAGCACAGAAGGTCTTGGATCTATTGCTGGACCTGACTGCTCTGTTCAGTTACACTTTGAAAAATTGAGTAATTAATTCTTTGCAAATTGTTAATCTGTTTTACGTTGACTTCAGTTCATCCTCGAAAGTAAAAGAGGAAAAGAGACCATGGATTTTACGAGCAAAGGAGGCTTCAGTTCAAATTGGAAGCAAAGCAAATTCTGAGAGTCAATCACTTCCTCAAACCCTCATTTATATAAGCTGCGGATGGGAAAGCTTCAAAGAGGTACTTCCACAGTCAAACTGTCAAGGAACTAGGTTATATTCTGCTGGTTATCCTGAAACCATTTCGTGGAATATTTTTTCAATGTAATTATGGAGAACTTGTTTAACAGGATTGCGAATCATTATTGTCTAGCAAGTCGTGGCATTTGGAAAAAGCCCATGGTTTTAATTTCTTTCCTGGCACACAAAGGTATTGTTATTTCATTGAGTGACCTATCTGATTTTCTTTAGAAAATTAAAGTACGATGTGATTATTGGAGCTATGTTGTCATGTTGTATACATTCCAAGTGATTTTGCATAATGGTTGCAGCATTGAAGTGTTGGCTGTGTTCAAGAGGGGTCAAGGTCTCAAGAAAAAGAAATCGGCTAAAAAGAAGAAGAAAAACGCGTGATTAACGTGTCATGAATTTAGTTGAAATTTGACATGTCGGATTGGTCTGCAGTAGCAATGGAAGAAGAGAGAGAAGCTAATTTACATGTAAGAAGAATAGGAACCATTAAGATATTTAAATGGAAAATATTTTGTACGTCATCACTAATTTTTCTGTTGTAAAATAATAATATGTTCATGTTCTGTATCTTCTCCTCAAAAAACAAGAAACTGAAAATGTGAACTTCACTTGACCAAAATGTGTATGGAAAGAATGTATGTTACCCATCTCCTTCAGAATTTGATGAAAGAATGCTAAACTGGATATAAAAATTCAAGAACAAACATGAAGAGATGTTTTTCTCCGAAAAACTGCTGCTCCCGCTATTCAGTGTTTTTGTCCACTCTTAGACCTCTCCAGGTGTGGAAAAGCCGTCAAAATATTGAACGCCCTTAAATCTTGTCTGGTCAGGATCCCAACCACTGGAGATACCTGCAAATGGAGTACACAATAGGTTACTGATATTTACATCTCAGAGAAAGCTTATTGCTAATAATGGGCAGTACAAATTACATTAAGATGATCAATGAGAGAAGATTAATAAACTTACCCCTGCTGCTTCATACTTCGGTACAACAAGCAAATGGCGGAGTCCAACTTGCCTGAAAAGCACCATAGCTTTTGCCACTGACATGCTCTCGATGACCGTGTAAGGAGTTGTATTGGTAAGAGGATGCAAATCAATGTACATCTCCATTTCCTCGCTTGTTACAGCCACCTCTTCAATCTTGCCCTCTCTCTCTGCAAGCTCAACCCAGGAAAATTTCTCTCTCACTTCCCATTCCTCTGTCCTCCTTTTTTCTGGCAGAAACCACTTTTTCTTCAGTGCTTGAACAAGGTGCGCTCTTAGGATTAATCCATGCAATTCTGTGGCAGCATTAGCCAGCCCTGATGGTGGCACCACACCCTCATCTAAAACAGGGAAACCATTGTGTGTTGTGTTTCTCAGTACGTCAACAATTCGGGACACCTTTTCAATTCCAGAGAGAGTAACTACTGGTGGCTTAGCATCAACTAGCTCGCCAACAGTTAGATTTCTCATCCATGGTTCAGGATGTGCATCCAAGAAAGGCAGGCCTTTTAGTTCCAGTATAATTTCATATATGCTTGGATTGAAGTTGTCTCCAACTGTTTTGGCTATTAGAAGAACAATCATTGTAATGGGAAGTAACAGGAGATTGTTGGTTAGTTCAAGGAATATGACACAAAGTGAAACGGTCATTCGCATTGAGCCAGCCATGAGGGATGCAGCACCAAGAACAGCATAAAGCCCCTGGTCAATGTTGGTGTATGATCCCATGGCCATACCAAGAAGGCGGCCATATGCCGAGCCCATGAGTATAATCGGGAGGAATAGTCCAGAAGGCACAGCAATGCCAAAAGTAATGAGTGCCAAAATGCAATACAGTACGAAGAAAATCAGGATGGAAGATGGTTGAAATTCAGTGGGAGTGTTGGAGGAGAAGATGTTTCGAACAGCATCATCGTTGGTGGTAAGGAGGAGAGTTGCTAGATCATTGTAGTATCCACTTGGGCAATTGAATTGCTTGAAGTTCCCCGATCGTCCATTGGTTGGGCAGGTCTCTGGAAATGAGGGATCACAAGCTTTGCACTTGGCAAGGAAAGGAAGCCAATATTGGCACACTGAGGTGAAGACTGAGACACTGAGAGCTTGAGAAGTAGCTTATGCATCTTTCCCTTCCTGCAATGAAACAAAGTGCAAATACAAGTTGAGCTGTGATTTTCAGCTTTCTCAACTGTGATACAAGTCTTGGGAGTGAAACTTAGCATCATAACAGAGATTTTGGAATTTGAATGCAGCATAATTGAGAAACAATGCAGGTCAATTGAGTTGCTTACTGGTTAATGAGATTGTAGAGTCTGAGAACTTTATGCAGAACGTGATTGTAGAAGCCTCCCAAAATTCCACCAATGATGCCAATTAGAGTTACAGGAATGATATCCATTACATGATATCTAACTGGAACATCACTCACATCAAACATGATAAGCCCTCCAGAACCAAAAAGCCCACATTTCCCAGAATTGCATACTTCAATAAAAGCTCTGAGCACCACCACCACAACTGCTGTGCTGAAGAAAGTTCTCCAGAGAAGTGCACTTCTCCACCATGTTGCTACCTCTTCTAGAGCAAACAGGACACCACCCACTGGCGCCCTGAAAGCTGCACATACGCCTGAGGAAGAGCCGCATGTGATGAGATCACGACGGTCACGGTCATTGTTGAAGTACCGAAGCCATTGCCATTTTATACGGTGATTATCAGGCCCTCCTTGCCCAAGTAATGAAGCAATGCAACTGCCTATATGCACCAGAGGCCCTTCTTTTCCCAAATCTAGCCCTGCAGAGACAGCTCCAATGCTTCCAACAATCTACAATCATAAAGTGAAGAAATCAGACATACTTAACTAATTCAAAACAGAGAATAAGGGAAAAAAATGGAAATAATAATTTTTCAGATATTCCAGGTCCATTGCTCTCATTTCCTAGTTTCATCCTACTATGTTAATTTTTTTTTTTCCCCGAAATATACGAACTTCCACATAAAACGAATTTGAGAACCTATACAAGTTTCAAGTGGTAATGGATTTTTCAATGGATGTTCATGGATTTCTGCAATCTTTTGTTAATATAAAGTTATGAGCCAAAGAAGAAAAGATGATTGCTAGATATTACGAAGCTCAAGAAATGGATAAATTTCTGAAGTAAGCTGGATCATGGACCCATTTCCTGGTCTAAATTCAGTGGCAATGAATAGGCAAGTTTGTGTTTGAAATGTCATTTCAGAACAGAAATCAACCCACTTTGGAAATTCTACTTCTGATTCAATCCACCAATAGAAGCAAGATTCTACTCTAATTAAAGCCACAAGAATCCTTATTGAAACTGATATAAAGCTTAGTTAAAAATTTTCATTTTATATATGAGCTTGTAAATTTAATTATAAGTTGATCTACCTTGACAATCAATGTTGTGGCTCCAAACATGTTAGGCGTATCAACACCATTGAGATAAGCTTTGATTTCTGGAATTCCAGGACCGGCAGCAGTGGGTGCAAAACATACACAAAGAACAGCAGCAACCAGTGTCAGAACAAAATTAGCCCCAGTGAAATAGAGGAAGCCTTGTAAGTACCTGTCATCATCACAAACAGTTTCCAATTCATGACTTTGAATATTGTTCAAGAAAACTGAACGCTGTTAATTGTAATGCCTACCTGTCCTTCTCTATGAAGCTTACAACAGCAAGAAGCTTGTATCCAGCAATGTTCTCAACTGCAAGATTGATGAGGGTGGCAATCAAGCCGGTTAAGAGACCAACAAGACAGGCCAGCGTCCATTTCAAGAAGACATATTGCAACACTTGTACTTTGGATCTGCTTCTCCAATCATGCTTGAATAGATCATTTTCATTGATCCTGCAAAAGGAGAAATCACCCGATCAATTCTCAGTGAATGCTCTAAGAAGAAATTATAAAAAGATAAAAAGAGAAGAAAGATTGTTTTTAAAATGTTATATTTACTCATAATCTAAGCTCTCTATATGGGAAACTTTGGCTCCAACAATGGCTAATGGACTAGAAGATAATGTTCTGCTTCTTTTCAGAAGTGGCTGTTGCAATGAGTTGCTTTCAGGGTCTCTTTCTTCTTCCTCAGCTTCCATGTGGGCTTGTGTTGCTTTTGCCATCGGATTAGAATCCTCCTCCATTGAAGCAAACCAACACAAGTTTCAAATCTCAGAAGTTTTTTCGGAGTTGGTGGTTATGATCCTGTTATTGGCTCTGGATTGGAATGAACCAACTCCTTTCTATTTGTCTTGCCGAAAAAGT